>PNEQ01014593.1:0-85103 GCA_003012365.1 Medauroidea extradentata
AAAAAAAAAAAAAAAAAAAAAAAAAAAAAAAAAAAAAAAAAAAAAAAAAAAAAAAAAAAAAAAAAAAAAAAAAAAAAAAAAAAAAAAAAAAAAAAAAAAAAAAAAAAAAAAAAAAAAAAAAAAAAAAAAAAAAAAAAAAAAAAAAAAAAAAAAAAAAAAAAAAAAAAAAAAAAAAAAAAAAAAAAAAAAAAAAAACTAAGAAAAAAATATAAATAACTCAGATTATTCCACACAAGTAATTCCGTCGGTAAATACTATGTATGCTGTTTTTGTGAGTTCATTTTTTTTAAAATCATTAAAGTAAGTAAATATTGCAAAACCTATATGTGCAAATGTTGGAAATTGTTTGTACGACGTAGTCAATTTTTTTCGAAACATGTTTACATAATTGTTGCTAATTATCGACTTAATAAAATTTCTTAAAGTTAATAAATTGCCAAAATTACAAAAACTTATGTTTTGAAAAAATTAGGCATCATTGTACAAATAATTTCCAACATTTCTCTATAACGGTTTTGCGATATCTGCTCCCTTTCAGGATTAATATTTTTTTTTTTACTAAAATTGTATAAATAAGAACCCGTGGCCTTAAGGAAGACTTTCAGTAACGGTCACCCAATCGCGATAGTAATTAACATGTATATGAGTTTGAAATCTAACATCTTCTCAAATGAATTCTAGGAAATTTTCGGGTCTCTATAACGTATACGTCACTGTCACGTCTGTGATTGGGCGACAGTTGTTTCGAGACACATTATTTGACGACTGCAAACCAGTCATAAAATAAGGAAATAATTCGTGTATGTAAAATATTCTCGTACGGTGAGAAGCCAACGGCCAGTGCGTGTACGGGACTGAGGAGTCTTGGCAGATTGCCAGAGGAATACATGAGATTCTCGTGGCTCTAGTGCACGTGTGTGAGCGGGTCTGGCTGGCGGGCAGGTAGAGCCCCAGGGCCCTCGGCCAGAGGGCGGCCACACCGGCTCTAAACAAACTGATTTACAAGTGGCTAGCGAGCAGTCGACCTTGGCCGGCCAATCTTGTCCGGGCCATCTCTCTCTCTCCTTCTCTCTCTCTCTCTCTCTACCACCACAGACACGCTGTCTGCCGCGCCGAGCAGCCTCCTCTTACCGCGCCTCAGCCCGCTGTGCTTCTATTTCGGACGTCTCTAGGAGCTCTATTCTATTTTTCATAATTGTACAGGCAGTTCAAGGTAAAGTAAGCACCTTTTTGAAACCAGCCTTAACTAGGGCCATGAATTTTTCGCGAAAGAAATTTGCCCTAGTTTGTTTCAGTGCGTCATGTTCATATTTGTAGTTCTACTTCATAGACAGTGATAGTATGTTTCAACTCTTACATGTTTTGAGGTTCTACCTACAAATTACAGATGTGTGGTGTTGCTGTAACCTTGTAGTGATTGACACAGTCTAACGAGAGACGTCGCTTCACAAAGACACGTTGCCAGTAACCATGAAGCACAGCTGAGGATGTGCACGTAAAGCATTGAAACAAAGAGGGGCAAAATTATTTTCGCGGTTAAGTTCATGGCTAGAGCCAGTGATTTTTGGTGAAAAGAATTCTGCAACAACTTGTTTCAATGCCTTACATGCACACCCGCAACATTGCTTCGTAGTTATTGGTAAAATATAATTGGAAAGAGGCGTGGCTCATTTGACTGCACCAACCGGAACAATGTTACTGCGACACCACACGTCCGTGATTTGCGGGCAGGACTCCGAGGCGCCGAAAAGTTAAAAACTTCCAGTCACTGACCAATAAGCAGATAAACATATGTGCACATAAGGCATTGAAACAAACTGACGCAGAATTATTTTCCCCAAAAATCACTGGCTCTATTCATGGCACTATCTTAACGTATTAAATTAAAGTATTAGTTTCTTCCAAACCGAGCGAGGTGTCTCAACGTTGACACGTTGGACTCGCACTCGGGAGGACTCGGGTTTGATACCCGGATCCGACCATCCTGATATCGGTTTTTCATATGGTTTCCCGAAATTTCTCCAAATACTATTGGTAGAGAATAGGAGAACGTAATTGCATGATGTAACGACTTATTAAGTGCACATTAGTGAATTTAGTAATACATGGACTGTGTTAGATTTCTGAGCAGTGTGCCCTTGATCTCTTGGTCTTGAGCCCCAAGCCCTCGTTTCCTTCATGTAGTAATGTGCATATTGTGAATTCAGCTCAAGGACTCGAGAAGGGTTAAGTGGCTCGTGTCCTTGGCTGATTGTGAATTATAACAGTGGCAGGTGTGACGTCATGTCAGGAATACACTATTCAAGGGCTTGAAGCCTGGTAAAGGCTCTTAGTTGGCTAAATCGAACACAGTCATGATCGCTTTACAATGAACGACTTTGCATTGTACTAAGTTCAAAACAAGTTTCCATTAAAATGTGAATGGGAATCTAGACCCTGTGACTTTATTCTGTATAAACTGAGTTCCTAAGTGGCTTAGAGCGAATTAAATAAAAGTAGTCATGTTCACTGCGAATAGCAGAAATTTGCTATATTCTTGAAAGGCAATGTAAAAACAACAATAACGACACGAACTTTGCAACTTATGGGCACCTACATTCATGCTATTTAGCTAAATACATCCTGAACTAACGCTAAAATGTGAAACAAAATTCCTCTCTGGCCCATCAAACTTGTTTCTTTTTGACAGACAAAAGTTGCCACACATTGACTGTTCACTGCAAACTTCTTAAGATAGCCGTTTGGGCGGACGCAGTTTGCATGTTCGAGACTAGAAGTGCCGAAGAGCCAAGGGTGAAGCACCATTCGAATTGGGTTGTACCTGAACATTGAGGCACAATTCTCTACATTGGCGTACAGTCTTCTCGACATTAGAACGCCTTTATCAGACATTCATAGGTAATCCTATAGTTTCATGTACAATATTAAAAGTAAATGTGTATTGCACCCACATACATCTTTTGAAAACTTCTACGTAAAGATTTTCTTACTTAAAAGTACCACAAAACAATCATTATCAGCTACAGGAAAATATTCTTATATATTAGCGGAGAACCTTAAATTGTTGTGTATATATGTAACATTCTTTTAATGTTATTCCTAATCAGATATCACTTACATATGTCAAGCAGTTTTCGAACGATTGTCTATCGGTCAAGGATAGGTACACCTGTCGGTGGCCTTCGCAAGCGGATTCCTTAAGAACCTTGAAGCTGGTACAGACCATCAGCAAATACATTTTACTGCGACATCCGATTTGAACAGCGATGCTATGTACAAGCGGTGCTTAGAAGTCTTATTACATTTGTATAATGACTGGTGGAAAATATAAATCATCTGGAAAAAATATTAGACGTGCCAAAACGCGTTATCTTAATCGTGACAGAACATATAAAAATTGTACAACAATGTGAAATAGATTTACCGTGCTAGTTCAGAAGCATTTCAAAATTATTATCTGATATAAAAAATAAAACTGTTTATTTTTACTGCATATTATTTTCATTGAGCGTTTAGATTTTTGCTGTAGTATTTCAAAATTATTTCGAATTTATGTTGTCCCAGTGAGTGAAAACACGAGGTGACAAAAGAACTTAGAAGGAATGTGAGAAACGAACGTAGCCTTAAAAACAGGCTGGTAACCTTTCCTCGTGCGAAAATCGAAAAAATACTCTGTCGGGAGTGGAACTGATGGTTTAAGAGTATAAGGCAGTAAGCGTAAATAGTACTCTAGGATGGCCTCAAGTTCGCTACATGTATTCACTCCGGCAATGTTATTTGATACCAAAGTTGAACGGTGCTAGAAAACCAATTTTATTGTTTTCAAATGGCTATTCACATCGCTTATATTGCTAGTAGAGTAGTATAGTGTGGTGGCCAGAAAATATGGCGGAAGAAAACAATTTGGCAGAAGGTACAGCACTCTGTTAACTACTGGGAAGAACCGACTTCATAGTTCTACTTATGTCCACAGATGACTGAAGTATAACAGTGAACTTCAAATAAGTAATTTAACTTTAACTAGTAGCCTGTGACATTTTTCTCGTAACAGGGAATTTGATTTGGAAACAGGCAATAGCCAACACTGTTGCTGCATTATGTTAGGTACAGAACAATGACGCAGATTTTCTAATACCGCGCCCGTTCCAATAATTAATACTGAACAATCAAGATCGCATGTTCAAACAGCTACAGTGCGTGTTTCATTCTTCAACGGACCCTTAATACAGGTGATTCACATGTTTCTTGGGATGCGATTTTGTTTCACGTCTTTCTTATTCGCTTGTCCAATAAGACTAGCCATTGTCACTGTCAGCCTTATGACAAGTACCCCTGACTTTTGTGAAAATATTTTTTCAACAACATATTTCAATACATCACAGGAGCAACTTTACTCTGATAGATGCAATCAAATGAGAAACGGATCTGCACAGACACGCGGTCAGTCATCAAGAAGTCACGTAAGTTATTTAAACTAACTGATTCGAAAACATATTCACCACAATCTGGGGTTCTTTCTCACGTGCAGACATTTTTAGTCTGTAACTAGAATTTCATGTATGTGCACTCATGTGTGTGAAGCCAATTATTTGTCGAACATTGAGACTCAAGATTCGACGATTAAAAATGTGAACATCTGTCTTGAACATTTAGATACAACAGAAGAATAGAAACGTTACAATTACAGAAACTGATACGTGCTATGGTACTTAGAATATATTTTTAAAATGTGAATACTTTGTTCGTCTGTGTTAGCGAGAGAGAGTTACTTGTTCGTACTGTCCCGAAACCGTTGACAAAGTAGAGGAGCAACAATTAAACGTCCTAAACTTACAGCACCTTTGATAATTTTTATAGTTTTTTTTTTCATCCACACGAGGGCAAAAAGCAGCAGAATCGTGGAAATGTAAGGGGATGAGCACCTCGCCGAGAGCGGTGGAGCAAATAATCCCCTCAACCCTCGTCAGACACGGACAAGGGATTATGCTTGAAGATGGCAAGGGCCCCTGGCCGCCTCGTTTCTTTGTGTTTCTTCCACTCGTGTTATCCACTTACACGGCGACTCCATTTGGACCTGCCTGCCCTCCTCCCCTGCTAGTGGCCTTCAAGCACGCCGATAAGAGGCACATCACAACCCCTGGGGGGACCATCCCTCTACCTGTTGCCGCTGTCGACCACTCTCCGTCCTCTGCGGCATGGGGCACTGAACACTCCCTCTCCTTCGAGAAGATTACACACCCTGGTCTCCGCAGCTGTGCTCCTCAACCACCACCATCACCGATGATGGCCCCTAAGTCCTCTTTGAAACGAGTGACCAAAAAAGTGACGCCAAGTGCTACTGGCGTAATTAGAAGCGGACGATGCAGGATGTGCTGGTATTTACCCTTGCTATGCCTGGCTGCTTCACTGAAACGTTAGGGGCCGCGGTGGCCGAATGGCCAGATCATTCGCCTCCCAACAAGGCGATCCGGGTTCGACTCCCGAATTTTAACATGCGGGAATCATGCCGGACGATGACGCTGATCGGCGGGTTTTCTGGGGGAACTCCAGTTTCCCCTGCCCACTCATTCCGGCGCTGCTACATACTCACCTCATGTCACCACTCACCATCGCTTAAGACCTCGATGATGAGCGCTGACCAAAATCTCTCTCATTCACTCACTTACTTGAAACATTGCTTTGCAGCTGACGTCACGCGAATTAGCTTTCTTGTGAGTGGTCACACTTACTTATTCCTTCCTGCCTTTAGAAGGCGAAGGGGGAGGTAGGGGAAGGGAATTGCCAGGGAGGGGGTTACGTGTATCATATTAACGTTTATGTAAAAAAAAATGCGCGTTGATGCTCTTTGATGTAGACTTAAGGTATCCGCCTGGTTGGCGCTCGATCTGCGTCCAGCGTGTATGGAATTACGGTTTTTTCTGAGAGACCAGTAAACGTGCGTCCACAATGCTTTGCTACGAAAAAAAAAACACACACTTCAGACTACTCGTGAAAATGACTTCTATGACACCACGCAGCACATTGGAAGCATTATTTTTATGGCCTCAAATTTGCTTAAATCGGGTTTTCCGAGCAGTTGTTTACCGGATTCCTTCGAAATTGATGTCTACACTTACATTGGACTTAACAACAGGGACAGGTTCAATGAAACAGTTTGGTCACTGCTTACAGTTCCAAAGTAAAAAAAAAAAAAAAAAATGCTGCGGGAACACTGCGCGCACATTTACGACTTTGGGCGTAGAAACGGCGTCACTCGTACACCCTCATCGATATCCATATTACATAAACATACCCTTCACCAGGCAGACATCTTAAATATGGATTTTTGTGTTTCATGCAGTGGTCATACATTTCCGAATGTTTTTTGTAAATATAAAGATATTTTTTATTATTAATAATTTGTGTAATGAGTCTACCCGTAGCCAACAGACGAATCAAGAAAAGTCACTGCAATTGAAGAGCTGAAAGTGCAATTAAATGACCGTTATTGACAGAGTTGTCATATTGAAGGTCGCGGTATTGTGCTAAAGATAACTACGGCCCATCTGCCTTCCTCCAAAACATATTTGTGTTCCTCTACACCGTGCTCTCCATCGTAGTTATTGAATATTGCTGTGTGCGTTAATTGTGTACATCAGAGTGCAAGTGCAATCTACAACTGCAACACATCTTCGGACGAAAAGATGTTACAGCCGCTTCACTTTTAAGTTAATTTACTAGCGTGTTATTCAGATTTCAATTACAATTTTACATAAAGCCGCAACAACACCGATTTCCCGAGAGGACAGTACGTACACTGGTAATTTCGGAATCGGTCAGTTAAAACCAACGAGTAGGGAGACACGAGTTCCATGGAAAATTTCGTGACTGATTGTATTTCAAAAGCGCTTCAGACTGACGTTCATTTCAATGACAGGATGGTTACAGCTTTTACGAGCCGAAGAGGTTTATCTGAGAATTATGGATTTTCGTTTCGCTGTAACTTATTTTAGATTAGCCCAGTGAAGTGCCAAACATCTTCCAAAGACAAGGGAACACTAAGCAAATGTGAGGTGAGAGGGTTTTGCTGATCTTTAACAACGAGGTAACAAGAGCCGGTTAGGGTGAAGTGAGGTAGGGACTACACGACATCCATTCCCTAGCCGGGATTTGAACCCATGGCCCCTATAGGCCGGCCCTAAGCAAAGGAGAGTTGCCTAAATTCACGTTCATGAAATATAGCTTCCAGACAAATCTTTTCACAAAATACGGGTGTCCTTAGAATTGAGTTCGTCGTTGCTTAAATGATCATATGAGAATATTTTTTCGTGACCATTGGCTGCTACCTGTACAGAAAAGTCGACTAGCCACGTCAAATTTCGTCATTCAACCCACAACGTATTAATTTAAATCTTTAACAAAATCGCAAAAATACAGGTGAATCTTGCCAACTCACCAATTTTTTTGTAACATAAAAATTTTTCGCTGTGAGTTTTACTAATATTAAGTTAAGTAGCCCATCGCATAATATTATTTCACTGTGAATTATTTCATTAGAATACGTCAATTTGCTTTCATTATTTCATGGCAGCGTAATATGCAAATTTGCACCGTTATGAGAAAACTACATGGAAAAAATTATTTTGTTGCAGACTTAAAATATTTTGTCATCGTTGACTCTACCAAATAAATTTTGTGCATACTACCTAACCATTTTATTGTCTCTACTTAATTTTTTGGTCATCAAAAAGTAATTTTGTTTGCACAACAAAATAATTTGGCAGTGAACGCTTACTACAAAACATTTCTTTGTATGCGAGTTAAAATTGCTTCGTAAGAGGAAACTGTACTCACAGGTACAGTCTCATACAAAACTAACGCTATTGCGTAAAATAAGTTGATATTAAACCTTTAAGGTCAGCAGAGGTCTGCCCTTACCGATGCCAATGCAACTAAAGGTGGAACTTATCCCTAGCCAAGCTCGTCCATAATAAATTAGATTACGTTGAGAATTGGGCTTTTCTATTGTTAGGTACCCTCCCAACATTAGTCTGGAAAGATTCTGGAAAAGGCATAAAACCAAAATTCAGGGTGGCCGGACTATGGTTAAGTCTACTACCGGTTAGAAAGAAAACGTAGGCTATTTTCTTGTAAGAGAGTTTGGCTTAGGGAAAATTTCTGACTTTATTTGCGCTGCTATAGCTAAGGGGAATAATGACATGTAAGATCGTACTTTAAAAAATGTAACTAGGCTTGGGAAAAAAGAGAAGAAGTTTAATTTAATTTTCGACAGATACCAGTGAAACAAGAAGCAGAGATTGTCCCTTTCCAAATTTAACATATATGTTTCCAATCTGTAGTAGAATTAACCTTAGCCGCGCGGACAGAGGGTGCATGAACGAGAGAGCCGGTCGAGGTATGTTTGCCTACGATGGCTGAGATAGCATGTTGTCAGTGTAAGAGGAGTAAAAGTCCCATGATCCATATGCAAAAGTCCCATTTCAGCACAAAAAAATCCCATTGCTGAAAAATGGTAATATTTTCTTGTGACAGCATCATTTTTTAAATTGACCGTTATATACACTGCATGGGTTGAATTCGTATCAACTCATCATTATACCATCATCGTTTTATGAGTAAACTATACTGCAAAGTTATTTAAAAGGTTTCATCACTGTGCACACTTTACATCAACTAAACATAATATTATTATTTACTAAACAAGTGCAAAAAATTGTAATACAGTAATGCGAATGATCCACATATAAAAACACTTAAACGTACCGCAAATACGCTACAGTGCTAAAAACACTTAGCAGATACTATGAAGCTCGTAATAGCTTATCAAATAAGGTTGTGAATAAATGGCCCACAACATTAATATTTTCTATTAAAAATTCCCTATGGGCCATATTTAATTATTATATTTAAAACGTCCCAGAAAATAGGACAAATCCCAGGACCTGGCAACACTGTGAGGTAGCAAGTAGCTACTCGCTTGTTTATGATCAGGGGCGGTCGACCGGCTGGTCCACACGTGGAGTGGAAGAGGCCTTGAACCACGCAGCGACACGAGCCTAGGCGGTGGTCAGGACGCCATCAAGGTCCCACGAACAATCGTTCTGGTTCCTCGTCAGCTCCGTGGTGCACACCATGCACTTCAGTGGTGGAAAACCTCTGATAAAGACAACCTCCATAGCGTAGTCGGTTAGGCGCCCTTCTATGGTGCCAGAGGTCCTGGGTTCTAGTCCCGTCACGGGCACGGATGTTGTGTTGACCCTTCATACACTTCACCCTCACCGGCTCTTAAGAGTTAGTGGACGGTAGCTTTCTCTATACGCTAGAAGCGCGGAAGCGGGGAAGGCGATAAGTAGAATATTACACGACCGTCAAACACCTCACATCGCCTCTAGGCGCGAAGGACTAAACTAGGGTACAGTGTTTTCGTAGAAACCGTTTTTTAACGGGACTGCAACGATAACCATATTATTTAATTTGTATGAAGTATGGGGTGAAGTCCAGTGCAGGTTTCTATGATCTTGATTCCGGATTACGGTTGATATTTTCTCAGCCACACCAACTTTTGAAGTGGTTGAAAATCATGTTTTTAATTAGCGGACAGCATTTCTAAATTCATAGGGATCACAATTAGAAGTGTGTCTTCTTTTAGTAAATAAACTCATTGGGAACATTTTGAATGGTCACACAAGCAAAAATGCTTTCCGTATCACGCTACAACACCTTTCACACGCTAGGTCCACTAGTTATTAAGAATTCGTTGTTAAAGGGCAGTCAAACACTCTGGCCTCACAACTTCTCCTATAAATTAACCGTCAACGTAGGGCAGGATTTTCCAACAGGTACAGTAGGCCCGGGCCTCGGGCGTAACTTCTTCAGTGGCGCATATAATTAAAATGTATAAATTCAGGAATGTGTGTTTAGTCTTAATATTTTATTATTACCGTTGTTATACTGTATTGTTAACAGTAATTTTCAAATAACTGCAGTAGAGTTAAGGGGGGGTGTTAAACAATTTTATTATATTTTCAGCATTTGAGACATAATGTCTATTGAAATTGTATTATCAAAATTTTCTCATCGACGAAGTATAGAATCCATTCTTGGTAAACTGTTTGACATAAATCATAATGTAATCTTACATTAATTTGTCATGCAGAATAATTGCAAGAGAATTATAGGTTAACTTTTAAGAATTATCTTGCAACGATATTGCATGACAAATTAACGAAAGATTCTGTTATTATTTATGTCAAGCAGTATACCAAGAATATATCCTATGTTTTGTTGAAGAGAAAATTTTGATAATACAATTTGAATAAATATTATTGCTAAAAAATTTAAATTACAATAAAGTGGTCTTACACTCCCCCTTAAGCTAAACAGTTATTGTCATTACAATCATTGCAATTGCTCATAGCGAGACGATAGAGCAGAATTATTTTAAATCGTGTGGTAATGAAAATGGAAAAACAACACAAGTTGGCAAGGAAGGATGGAAGAGAAAGGCTGTGAAGACGCTGATACTCATGGGTCTAGGGCAACTAGATACATAAATCCGTCAAGTACTACGCAAATTGACTGGAATGTTCCCACAGATACACTTAACTGTTATTTTAAGGAACAATAAAATAAGGTTATTTTACCACCATCCTGAGTACCTTTGCACCACCCGATTAATTTAATATTTAATGAGTGAGTGAGAGGTTTTGGTCAGCGCTCAACGTCGCGGTCTTTAGCGCTGGGGAGGAGTGACATGAGGTAAATATGGAGCAGCGCCGGAATGAGGGGGCGGTGGAACGGGAGATCCCCGAGAAAAATACATACCACTATGATATCGTCTGGCATGATTCCCAGACGCGAAAATCCGTTTAGAGCCAAATCAGGATCACTTCGGTGGGAGGCAAGAGAATGCTCTAACCACTGCTCCAACTAACAGTGGCGACGGTAAATGGGCAAGAAAGGAGCGAAGGCCAGAGTTCTAGATAGATAGATAGATAGAGAGAGAGAGAGAGAGAGAGAGAGAGAGAGAGAGAGGAAGGTTCGAACGGAGTTCTATAGAGTGTATATGCGGACGGCACATTCGTGTTTGGCACTTTCGAGAATGTTGGAGCATTGTATAAAACGGAGTGAGGTTACGTATAGTATAATATTGCTTTCAGTAATAGGCCTATATCGAGAAAGAGGCATTTCAAGTTAGTGGTTGCATGGCGTTATTTGGAAACTGCTACTCAGTATAAATACACAAATTAACTAACTCGCTATGTCGTGTAGGGATATTAAGTAATTAAGAGTAAGTGTCGTACCTGTAAAATTAGGAAATTAATTTAATGTCTCTTTTCGCTAATAGGTATCATGAATTTTGTAAATAAACTAGGATATTTGATATAAAACATTCGAACATAAAACAGGTTATTCCAATTGAGCCTAGCAAGCCCAGGATATTAACTTGTAACAATACGTTAAGGCCAAGATCTCCCGTTTATTTCAAAAAATTGCAAATAACTCAAATATTGTTTAACCAAATGCTTTGAAAAAATTTGAGACAGTGTACAGTCATATGATACACAATTTTGTCAGACCGTTTTTTAAAATAATGTACCGTTTGCGAGAAGAAAATAATTTTGCTTCATTTTGGTTTACTTTTACAACAAAATGTGTAGCCTACTATTTTGGGGGCAAAAATCTAAAAATCAGTTTGATGTATTGCAACAGAAAAATTCATATAAAAGCGTTGATATATAAGTGTTAAAACTACCAAAGGAATTTTCGATATATGTATTAATTTGCGTTACAAAAAAATATTTTCGAAACCATTGCTAAACTAAGGATCGAGGCCTTAAGGGCGTTCACGTGGCAAAAATTCAAAATTTTATATTTGCTTGGCATAGTGTTAATTTTATAGACATTACTTGTGACTACATTTTCCACTTGTAGAAATTTTTTAGCTCTCATAGTTTTCCCATAGCGGCACGTCAAAGTCAGAATTTGCAAGTTACAACAACATAGGTTTAACAAAAACCAAGTGACTTGCTCGAATGAAATAATTTACACTGAAATTAGATATAATGGGCACTATGCTAAAAGACTTAAAAACACAGAATGGAATACCTTTGTACTTTTTTAAAAAATCCGAACATTATGAAAATTTACCTCATTTGTGGCAATTTTTAAAACAGACAAAATAACTTTGTTGTGTGTTTTTAAATCTTTTAGCACAGTGTCCATTATATCTAATTTCAGTGTAAATTATTTCATTCGGGTAAGTTACTTCGTTTTTGTTAAACCTATGTTCTTGTAACTTACAAATTCTGACTTTGACGTGCCGCCATGGGAAAACTATGAGAGCTAAAAAATTTCTACAAGTGGAAAATGTCACCACAGGTAACGTCTATAAAACTAACACTATGCCAAGCAAATATAAAATTTGGAATTATGGCCACGTGAACACCCTGAAGGACTGAGGTCAGATACGTGGTATTGTCTACCTAGTTTGAAGAACAAGTGTTAAAGGCAGAGATGTTAATTGCTGACCAAAATCTCTTCACGACTGCAGCATAATAATGAGTGTAGGTGGACGCTCACCTGGTGAGGCGGCTTACGACGGTGGTGGTCTCGCCTGCGAGTCTTGCCCTGGCGACGCCTGGAGCTGTGCCAGCGACGGCCCGGGGGCGGCAGGGGGATGGTGTTGTCATCGGCGGCGTCCTCAGGGGTGGGGCGGCCCCTCAGCAGGCTGCCCGGGGACGTCCTCGGCACCGTCCTGGCCGGCACCTCTGGTAGTTCGTTGTCGACGATGGAGCGCCTCGCCCTCCTACCATCTCGCAAGATGACATTCTCCTTATCCTCTTCCTCCACTTCTTCGTCTTCGCTCTCCTGCTGGTGCCGCAACCTGCCAGCATCATCGTCCCCACGACCAAGATTAAAGCTGGTTTCGCAACCAACACTTAGCGAACGTACGTACTGTACATACATGCAAAAATATATACACTGCATTCACGTCACCATGTAGCGTATGTGCGTAAGTGACTGAGTTTGTCATCTTTCTACTCCTTACGTACGTACGCTGAGCTGTGGTTACGAATCGAACTTAAATGCCGCAGTAAGAACGTGAATAATTTTAATATAAACACTACATACATATCACATTTTTCCAACTTTTATTGTAAATTATTTGATATGTTCCTTTCAAAAATTATTAAAAGTATTTTAATTTGCAGTCGACATTTTGTATTGCATAATATCTTTGCCAACCGTACAAACAGTAAGGCGACTATAGTTTATCTTGAATTATATGCAGTAATTAGAGATGATTACAGACATGCAAAATTCTCGTAGCAGACTGAACCTCACTTTCCTATACATAACAGAGCATAATATGCGATTTAATTGGCCACGAACTTTTATGTGTTGTCATTTACGTGTGTTACGTCTTTACCGTGTAAGCATTCTCCGCGGAATGTCACGACAATATCGGCCAGCGGGAGCCGACGAACTTGGAGTCTAGTCAGCTGTCAGAAAATAACGCGAATTTTGCATGTCTCTAGAGATGATGGATTATCGCGGGAAACTTGACTGTTTGCTGGATTTCGACACACGTTCAGCGTGCCAGAAGATTACTGGCTATAACTCGTACTTGAACCTGTTACCTTACTTGATTGAGCCAATAAGATTCCCGATATTGTAATTTTTCATGACAGTTATTGATCTGCAGACAGCTACGTTGTGTCAGAAGTATATCACCGAATCATATATGTTACAATAAACTACAGTGCTTTCAAGGGTATGTTGGAACAAAACACTTTCGTGATATACCATCATCTCTAGTAGTAACGTCTGGTGATATTTTTCAAAGGTGATATTTTTAGTGTTCAGTTTATCCCGAACGACCCATACCATCCTCCAATTATACAAGATGCATGCCGCTACACTGTTTTGCACAATACTGAAGCACGAAAGATTCTTGCGATTTTCCTCCATTTAGATCACTGCTATAACTTTAGCAAGGAACATTAGCTACTAGGAGTGCTGGTATCGATATTGCGGTCAACGTAAATGCTTGTGCTTATGGGGAGATAGGTAAGATATTTGGGCTTTACGTTTTGTCGACTGCTAGGCGATTAGAGACGGCGACACAACTTGGTACAATGACAGGAGCTGGGAGAGGAGTCGGCCATGGCCTTTGTTAAGGAACCATCCCAGCAGTCGCCTGGAGTGAGTTCAGGTAACCATGGAAAACCGAAATCAGGATGGCCGGAGTCGGGGATCGAACCAGTATCCTCCCGATTTGCGAGTCCTACGCGTTACTGTTTCGCCATCGCTTGGTTCCATGCGGGAAGAACTTTTTCCTGTAACAATGTACGGTTTTGCTTTCAAAGTTCTTTACGTAAGAAGGTTGATTCTACTGCAGGTTAGGAAGATAACCGAATTCCTTATGGTTCAGGGACAGCATACCCGTTTAGTCGCGTTGGTTTTGGGCTAGAGGAAATCACCTATCGTTAATTCCGCTTTATGTAGCTTTCTTTATTTACGAAAGTGAATTTAATTTTCGTTATTTATATTTATAAGTTGAAATTTCTTAATTTTTCAGTCAAATATTTAAATTATTTTTTTGTCTCATCTAGTCAAGCTGCCATTTAGTTTACAACCATAACTAATTTGATTATACCCCTTGCTGACTCCAGTGAACGAAGAAATTCGTCTCTTTCCAAACCCGTTCATAAGAATTTCGATTATATTTCTAAAATGAAGTATGATTAACCTTGCGAGGGGCTTAATTAATTTTCAAAGTTTAATGTAATCATGCGTCGATCCAGGATAATATTACCCTGCCAGTCTGCATGGGCGTACCCAATTAGTAGGGACAGGAAAAATTCGCGAATGCAGTGGCCTGCATGTTAGAACCAACTATCCTATGCATACTCAAGCCCCGACCATTTGTGCACTAGCTGCTACTCTGTGGAACAACAGACAATGAATGAATAGACGAGGCTTGAGTAAGCATAGAACAATGGATTCTTCTAACGTGTGAGTCATTGAATTCGCGAAATTTTCGTGTCCATACCAATAAGTGGAGACCTGAAAAGTTAGCGTTTTCTTTTACGCACACGCTGGAATTGCAGCAACTATAAGTGCGTGTCACTTTAGCAGTTGGCTCTCGACTTATTTGACATCCCCTGGAAGCCTCTGAGCAAATAATAAAACATACCTTAACGTTCCCCATTCCATTGAATCACTGAGCTACTAATGAACAGCTCTTGTCTACTTCAGTAAACATATATTCCTGGAGAATAGCGTACAGCTCAGCGAACTCGCGAATTTTTTCTGTCTCTACAAATAAGTACTCACCCGGAAATTTCGCGGGTTCGATGACCTGATTGCTAGACTGCACAGTTCCATGTAGGCTACACTCTCTTCAGCTACTTGTTTATTGATATATCCAGTGATTTTTGGTGAAAAGAATTCTGCAACAATTTGTTTCAATGTCTTATGTGAACACCTATTCCTCTGCTTCATGGTCAGTGATTGGAAGTTTTTAGTTTTTGGCGTCTCGGAGTCCTACCGCAATTCACGGACGTGTGGTATCGCTAGAGACATGCAAAGTTCGCGTTATCATTTCGTAGCAGACTAAACTCCACTTTCCTATACATAGCAGAACATAATCTACTATTCAATTGGCCACGAACTTTTATGTGTTGTCATGTACGAGTGTTACGTCTTTACATAGATTGGCCTCTCTACCGTATAAGCATTCTCCGCGGCAAGTCACGACAATATCGGCCAGCGGGAGACGTCGAACGAGCCTATAGTCATTTCTAATCTAGTCAGCTGTCAGAAAATAACGCGAATTTTGCATGTCTCTAGGTATCGCTGAGTTCGGGTTGGTGCAGTCAAATGAGCCACGCCTCTGCCCTATTATATTCTGCCAATAACCATGAACCAGAGTTGCAGGTGTGCATGTAAGGTATCGAAACAACAAGTTGATGCAGAATACTTATCACCAAAAATCACTGGCTCTATTTATTGACTTATGCTCCAGCGAATGGCCAGTTGTACATTTTGACAAGATAGCGTGGCAATCAGCGGTTTTATTTCTGTCTGCTATTGGCCCACCGTTCGTTCAGTAACAGTGGCCCTATCACGAAAGTATTTAACATGTAGACCTACAAGAGTTTCAACTCTAATGCCTTATGAGACTAATTCGCGAAGTTTTCGGGCTCTGCCAATACGAGAAAATCGAAGGTCCACAGAACAGTTGTTTTATATATGCATAATTTTGTATTGCGTGTGCTATAAACTGTAACAAAAACTCACAATAACACAAACAATGACTTGTTGACCGTAAATGTAATATGTATAAAGCATTGCACACGTACTACTCAAGACATGATCTTACATACGTCTACGTGTTTCATGGCTACATATTGCCTGCTTAAAGCAGCCTTTGTATTTATTATTTTTTCAACCTAAGAATTAATTTTCCTGGTTTACTTTAAACTACTGTTTGAAAACACACGTCACCTAATTTCTTTCCCCATAAATGCTAATATGTTTAGGCATTTCTCGAATTCAAGAATGGCGGGTCGGAATTCGGTTTGAGGTTCGACCAGCTCCGATGTTCCATATTAAAGAAACCTGGCGAGTTACAGTTGGCACCGGAATGTATTTATGTTATTCTCATTTCCCCTACCCTCGCATCCCGCTGCTGCTCCACCGCCACCTCATATCATATTAATGTATCCGCAACAGCACGCTGACAAATCGCACGTGAATGTCCAATATTTTTATTAGTAAAATTTTGTTAGTCGTTCTGTAATGTGCTTTTTATTATCGCGCTTCAACTAGACGAGTTAAACTTTAAGTATTTCAGCCATTATTAATTGCTATAGCCACTAATTTTTGGCGAAAAGACTTTAGCACCAACTTCTTTCAATGCCGTACGTGCATATCTGCAGCTCTGTTTCGTGGCCATTGGCAGTGTGTCCTTGTGCAGAAGCGTCCCACGTTTGTGCCAATCATGTAACAAGGTTGCTCCAACATAACGCGTCTATGATTTACGGGTAGAACCCCAAGAAATAGTTAAAATATTCTATCATTGACCATGAAGCACAACTTGAGACGTGCACATAAGGCATTGTTACATGTTGGTGCAAAGTTCCTTTAATCAAAATATCAGCGGCTTTATTAATAATATAAATATATTACAAAAAGCAAAGTTCGACTAAGCTGCACTACCGAGGCCAACAATTGGCGACTGTGCGACAAAAAAAAACTGGTTTCAAACCAGCTGCTGGCCAGAGCTAGCTTCAGAATTCTTTGTCTGAGCAGAGGTGGGCTGCCTGCCGTACCGGTCCCATTGAGTCAGAAGTCGGTGTCATTGTGCGACCGACCACCCTTACATTCTTCTATTGAAGACCGGCCTGGGGGGATGTGACCCCCTGCCTTGCCTCCCTTTAAAAACACCTGCTGGTGGGCGTTCTTCACAATCATCCCTTCAGGTTGAAAACATTTTACTAGGCGACGGGGTCTATAAGAGAGTTCATGAAGGGAGCATTTGACTTTTACAGGCTCTAGAGTATTGACCACCGCGGCCCTCTTTTGTAGCTCGGGGAGTGAACTGCAGGGCGGCACTCTTCAAGGAAAGTTCTCACAGCGACACTTTTATATTTTCTTTTAGGCGTTTGAAGTTAGTGTATTCGTGGTTGGTGCAGGGCTAGTTTGCGCAACCTTCCACCGAGTCGATCCGGGCTCGATTCCTGGAAGGAGCAAACCAGCGGCGAAGTCTGGTTGTGTTTCTTGAAATACTTTATTCGCACATCTGCATCTCTGCTTAGTCGTAATTGGCAGCGTCTCTCTGTGTAGAGGCGTCACTTATTTCACTGTGCCAATCATAACAGGTTTATTACAATACCGTACGTTTGTGTTTAGCTGAAAGAACTACAAAACGTTAAGGATGTTCAAGTGGCGAAAAATAATAATTTTATGTTTGCATAAAATAAAGTTAGCTTCGTAGACATTATTTGAGAGTACATTTCCATCTTTCGAAAAAAAAAGTTAGCTCAGCCAGTTTTCCCATAATGGCATGTAAGAGTCAAAATTTGCATGTTTTTACTTCATACAAATCTTGAGAACCAGTAAACGCAATTAAATAAAAAAAATCACATATAAACAAAACGTCACAGTCTACGGCTGGAAGCATATGAACCTATTATAAAATATTGTTTGTATTAAAATACAGTAGTTGTTATAAGTAAGAACAAATTATCAAATATCTGATTTTTAAATACAAAATTTTCTGTAATGGTTTATTACACACTTTAAGCAGTAGCTAAAAAGTATTTAGTTATAACGTCAATTATTTTATTTCGTATTGTGTATTGGTTTTTCCATTTTTGTATGAAGTAAAAAAACAATTTTTGCAAATTTTGACTTTGAAATGCCGTTATGAGGAACCTGGATAAGCTCAACATTTTTATTTGTAAGACGAAAATGTAATACAAATTAACGTCTATAAAATTAACACTATTTCATACAAATATAAATTTATAATTTTTCTCCTCTCGGACATCCTTAAGAGTTAAAACAGCCGATCGTTGACCACGAAGCAGAGCTGCAGGTGTGCACATAAAGCATTGAAACAAAGTCGTGCAAAAATATCTACGCGAAAATCAGGGATCCCTAGGCATTAGACCCGACTGTACACCACGACCACGTGGCATTGACATGCATATAACCTACAACCAATAAGAGTATTCTACTGTTACTGAAGTCGCGTAACTGGAAAATTCATTATTCGACTCTAGAACACTAGTGTACTAGCTAGTGATGTGCCTGTACATACTTCTCTGATAGTTTCACGTACATAAATGAGTTGTGTAGAGTCAGTAGGCGTATTTTGGTGGTTGAATTGGTAGCACTTTTCAGGACGAGAGAATTTTCTCGACCTCGGTAGCACTAGTGTTTGCAAACGCACTGCACATAGTTTACTGCCATTTACAGTATATGCCTAGTTGTCAGCACCGCTTCCTTATGGACCACATCCGCGCTTCGCCGCTGGTCAGCGCGGCTTTTCACTTAATATATGGAAATTGTGACGGACGAGGTCGTTGGTCGGAGGGTTTTTCTCGGGAATATCCCACTACCCCCCAATCTTCCAATCCACCTATGCTCCATATCCACTTCATATAATTCCTCCCTCACCACAGTTAAAAGACCACGTTATCTTTTCACTAAATTTGACAAAGCTAGCTTTACTAGGGCAAAATTGCATACTGACGTATTCAAACGAGTTTAGTTATCAACCGTTAAGAAGTCACAAGTGGAACTTCTCTACCAACTCTAGAACAAGCCTATGAACTTTTAGCAGACGAAACGCATGCAGTAGAGTGACAAAATTTTATACAAAGTGGACATACCAAAATAACAACAAAGTGAAATTGAAAACCAGCTTTTCAAAATATCTAAGAAAGAAATATGAAACTAAACTTTGCTCGTCTGGTCGGCGCTTAAATTTTACAAGTATTTTCATAGGATAAACTATTTTATATTTTTAGTCAGTTTTTAAAACCTGGTGGTAAGTTGAAAATAATTTTTATTTCTAGCTATTTTCAGATTTTTAATCTTGTGTATGTGTTGCGTTTTGGAATGATATGTTTCTGAAGGATGATAATATTATATAAAAAAATCTATTTTTTATATTTTATATATATTTTTTCACCATTTTTCATCTTCAATTGCGTTACTATCCAGTTATGATCTATGTTTAAACTTTTAAGTTTAAAATCAATTGCAACATTTATATTGAACAAACGTAGAAACAGACAAGGAAGTTGCAATGCAACCCAGTTCTCAGCTATGTTCAAGTTTAAAGTGTCTAGCTCATTGTTACCTTAGCTCATTGTTACTGAAAAGACAAAGAAACAGACAAGAATGCGAGTTAATAAACACGGGTAAGTAATATTTACACAATTTTCCTTGTTCAACTAAACACCGTCGTCGGTTCGTCTATGCTTATTATACGTACCGTAAAGTGGGGCAAGTTACATATAGTGTTAACGTACTATATTGCACTCTTTAAAATTCGAGGTTGCAATTCGTGCCTTAGATGTTTGCGAAAGTTGTATCTCTCAGGTGCAGAAGTTGTAGTTACACCCACCAGCAGAACCGTTTGGTTGTAGCAACATGAGTACTGTACCCAGAGACAAGAACACTAAAGTTGCAGCTTGGATGCAGAAGTTGCTGAAGGTACCGAACACTTGAACAAATCGCTAGTATCATAGTACATATAACGTTAATGAATTATAAAATTACGTGGCTCTCGCTGCATTTAGCAAAATATTTAACGTGTGAAATATGTTAGTTTGAATTCCTGGCATTTTAAAATCTTGGACTGGTTGCAGGAGTTTTATCATAACCTGGTGATCGGTAAAACCTGTTCACAGGATTGAGCAAACCTTTCCAACTTCAACACGATTCTTATTATAAACTTATTTTTATAGCGGTTTAGTGCATGTCGAAACCAGGTCCTCGTAAAATGAAAAGGTAAACAAATCTTTAACCGAAGATTGCCGAAGTTTCGCTCCTCCGACTAATATATTAGGCAACGAAAATTAAAAGTAATAATGAAATATTAGCGAATTGAAACTGTGCATATAGAAATTAATGCCATAAAATATTTTTTGCACGTGGAAGAATTAAATGTGATAACGCAAGTTATGTATAATAGCAATTATGAAACGCTTCTCTGCATCACTTGATGTGTGTTCTGCAGTGGGAATTAGGAAGGAGGAAATTGGAGCCTTCAACGGACTTCTTCGTTGAAAAAGGGGACCTTGTTGTTTATCATATAGGAGGTAGGACACTCTCATTGTAAGCTCGCTGTATAGAAACGCTAAATTCAAGAGAAGTCCTCACCTGGCGCATGATACACAACTTGTATATTTTCTCGCGAAAATGCTTAACTCATATACATCAAGTTTATTATTAATAACACTCATTTTAAGACAACGCTCTCTTTTTTCTACTGTTTTAGGATACTAATTTTTTTTTAGCTCACACATAAGCATACATAACAAATCTGTTTGGTAGTTTTGTTTGAAATGTTTTTATGCTGTGATTGCTAATATTTTTTATTTAAACTATAAACTGTACGGTTTTTACAAAAAATTTAACTAACGAATATTTCATTAATTACGTAATTAGCTGAAACACTACTACTTACTGTTTTTAAAATAAAAAGTTTGGCCATCATGGACAAAACTATTTAAAACAAAACTGTCAAACCGAATTTGATACCTGCTCCCGTTTAGGCTTAAAAAATAACTGTCGCGAAAATAGTAAAAACAAGGAAGCATGGTCTTAAACAATGTTTATGTAATGCAAACATAATCTGCGGCTTTCAGAAACACGATTATAGGGCTCTTCTGAATGGCTAAAAACGTCTTTTTCAGACTTTTCCACGTGGGAAAATAATAATCTGATTCTAAAAACAAAAATATGACAACTTTTGATTGACTTCAGGCCATACTTTTCTCAAAAAAAAATTATAGGGTCTGAAGTCTTATATATATATATATATATATATATATATATATATATATATATATATATATATATATATATATATATATATATATATATATATATATATGCAGTATTGTTTTTGTGGTCAGTGAAATAATAGTCCATTTCGCTTCTATTTCCACCGTTGCCATCGGGTGAAAATGAAAATAGCATGACGCGAGGACTACTTAATAAAACTGGAACAAGGAAGTAAGTCCAGCCGAGGGCGAGAAGTGTGATGTACCGTAGCAAATAATATCGCCTAAAAATTTTTACATTGTTTAAAATCAAGTATGCCACAAAATTAGCAAGCAGAATAGACGTGAACTACAGGAAAGTATTTCTTTCTAGACTTTAATTCAAGATGACATAGTGACAATATCGCCTAGTAGGCCGGCCACACCTCCATATCAGTAGGGGCACAAAAAAAAATTACGGTTTAACCATAATACTAACTTTCATTTTGGAATATATACAATTAATAGATACCAATACTGTTAAATTATGATAATTCTATTATTTTTACTATTAAAATATGAAAAATACTTAACAATGATAAGGAATCAACTAAAAAAATGCAGGTATCCAGTACGCTAAAATAAATGTTGGTATCACCGCAATAAAGACCATTGAATGATTCATTGCAGTAGATGCCTAACTCAAAATGACCTCTTTTTTAATTGTGACCCTACTGAGCTGGAGGTGCGAACGAGATAGGTTCCGGCTGCATTTAAGTCAACGTTGGGAAATTACCCACCTCACCCACGTTTGTAGAGCCGCAATAATGAGGACAACGGCGACGATATAATGCTTGTGCGTCGATGTCGTCTACTTCATCAGTCAATCTTCGGTGAGATCGATAGATCTAATTTAAGTTATTAATAATATACAATATGGCACTCCCCTCCTTAATTATTATAACTCATAACGGTCATGTAGTCCATGTATCTGCCGTACTAGTAGCGTAAATGCCCTTTTACGCCCGTTTAATTGTCTTAGTCACTTGACCGTTATTATCCCCCTTAAAAAATCCTGCAGTGTTGCAATCTTCTGAGTGCATCCTCCCCCCTTACCAATTAGAGTAACATTGTAACAACATACTTTGTAAAGATAAAGACGTAGATAAGTCTTTATATTTTGTTGCGGTATGTGGGTTTAGTAAAAATAATTTTGAATATAAAAAATAAGGGTAACAAAATTTGAAAAATTTTCACTTTCAGCACTGCGGAATATTTTTAGGTAACTTGCTGTTTTGCTGAAAATGTAATCTCTATGGCCGCATGCATTGGAAAACGTATTGTTATTTCGTTGGCTACAGCTCCTACCAGAAGTCAGTCACGACCATTTCGTTTTCCCACGGAGCTCCGCCACTTCAGCTCTGGAGGTTTGCTATTGGCTCGCCGTCCTGTCGGGCGTGCTGCGTCAACTATTGTAACGTCACAAAAGTCTACAGAAACGTAAAGGCAGAGCCACGAGTTTGGCGCACGAAATGATATTTGCACCACTTATTTTACGTGGCTTGCATTCAAAGCTGCAGTGTTGCTCCATGGTTATCGGTAGCGTGTTTTCGCTCAGAGACGTCGTTGATTTAACCCTAAGTCAAGTGAGAGTTAAGACGTATAACCACTGACCACGAAGCAGTGCTGCAGATGTGTACATAATGCAGTGAAAACAAATTTTGCAAAAATATTTTCGTCAATAAACTCTGATGGTTCTACAAACCACTGGTCAGGAAGCAGAGTATTGATACGAACTGGTGCTAAAATCTTTTCAGTAAAATCTTGGGTCTCTTATCACAGGTGTATGGTATGTTAACACGGGAGTGTAATATTTCAGAATATCTGCAACCTTCCTTGCCACAACCCACATGTGTGGAGCCGAACTTACCTGGGAGAGCCTACGTCATCACTGGTGTCATCGTAGTCTGGAGGTAGCAGCAGGTCCGCCATGGCGCCAGCAGGGGACGCCACCTCCGGCCCCGCCCCCGACACCTCGTTGTCTGCGGCATCCTCGGAGAAGACGACGAGGAATGCGGGGGCAGGCGCGCCGGCCTTGAGGAAGTCCCGGGCGGGCAGGACGTGTCCCCCAGGTGCCTCGAAGCGCACCCCTAGCAGCGCCGGGGGCGGGAGCAGCAGCAGCTCGCGCAGGGCGGCGGCGATGTCGAGCGCCCTCCAGCCTCCGCGCGCCGCCCCCGGCACGGGCAGAGATGCGAGCGGGGCGGCTCGAGGCCGGGCGCCGCCCCTCACCACCTGGTACAGACGCACGCGGTACGGCGGCGAGAGGCGGCGGCGACGCTGGGGACGCGCACGGGGGCGGGGCAGGCGGCGGCGGTGCAGGTGTAGCTGAGCGGCGGCTAGCTCCTCGCCCGCCTCCACACACGAAGCGTTGAACACCAGCAGCTCTGCCTCCGCTGCGAACACGTTAGAACACACAACCGCTATACTCGTCTCTCCGTGCACACCCCTGCCGTTCCATTAGTGTTGCCAAATATGGGCGAATACAGTAATAAAAATCTTATCCATAAAGAACTAAATTAAGCTCCCGTATTCAATTTCGGACAATATAAGAATTAAATCTATGTTTAAGAATTTTATCTTGGTCTTCATAGTTAAGTGATAAAAATTAACGCTCAGTACGTAATTCAAGACAAGTATTAACAGCAGAATCTTCGATGAGAAAAAATTTATTTTCGTACCACTCTTGTGTTGCCATTAACATGTTGAACGTCGTTGATATTTATGACTGGTTTGCTAATCACCCATTTGCAACATAACTTTAAGGGGGAGCATTAGACAAATTTATTTATTTATTTATTATTTTTTTTTTTTTCAATTTTTGAGCCGTAATGTTTATTCAAATTGTATAACCATAATTTTATCTTCGACGAAGCATAAGATGCATTCTTGATACTCTGCTTGACGCTATTAATAATGGATCTTTCATTAATTTGTCATGCAGAATCATAGCAAGAGAATTTTTTGAAAGTTAACCTATAAACTGTTATAATATTTCTGCATGACAAATTAATTACATATTTCATTATTATTTATGTCGAGCAATTTACCAAGAATATATCCTACGCTTTGTCGAAGATAAAATTTTGATAAAACAATTTGAATAAATGCTATACCTCAAAAACTGAAGGCACAGGCTCTCCGATTATTTTTTAACCCTGTCATGAATCTTAAGCTCACCATGTTTTCTTACGTAAGGACATAGCCACTCCAAGTCGAACCAATGTATTAGTTACCTTTATAACAATAAATAAATCGTAAGATCATTTTAAACGTACTGATTTGTCTGAATTGTGGTATTATCCGCGTCCAATGCAATACTTAATTTGATGCTCTGCGTTTAAATTTTTGCAAAGCTACTTACGAAAACCTAAGTTCAGGTAGTGGGAACTTGTTATGTGTCTCGTAACACGTAGTTACGCGTCAGCCAACTGACATTTTGGCATTTTCATTAACGTTGCTATATTACAAGGACCACCCATTTCTTCGCGAATTATTCCATGTCAACGTGTAGTTGTAATCGACGACACTGTGACTGGAATTCAGTTATATAATTAGAATATTTTTTTTTGTATAAAAATTGCTCAAACCAAATTATTTTAAGGTCATAGTAAGGTGTTGTGCTAAACGTTTTTTTATCGAATTAGTTTAAGACAAATGATTTTAAGGCATTGTATTGTAACTCTTAGAACAAGTTGTATCGAGTCCCTTTAAAAGCAAAGAAATTTTGGGTTGGTATAAACAATTCAAAATAAAGATGAGAAGTTGAAAAGAGTAAAACCTTAAGAAGGGAATACAATATTTTGGTTTAAGTATGCAGGCTACCAGGCTGGCTTTGAGGACACTGTTAAACGTAATTCAAGAGTGAATCAATCTTACAGTATTGTTATGGCAAGCTTGCAGCATGTTTGTTCCAAGCTCGCAATGCGTTCTGGGCAATTAAGTGTTACCTTTACGCACAAGCAACACAACTAACGTGCTGTGTTTATTATTTTTCTTATGGTACTAGTTTGTGGTTATAATATTCTTGTTTTTCTAATACTGTTGTAGTTTCCCCACATACGACTGACTGAAGAAGCTGTTTTCTTTCCATCAGTTTAAGGTGGTAGATCATGTTTATAATAAGCGAGCTAAATTTTTAAAATATATTAACATAATTTGGCATAAGTGTTTTTTTTTTAGATATACAAATTAACTGCACGTTAGGTAGTTTCGTCAAAAAAGGAAAAGCTGTAACTCACTACCACATATTTCAAACGCAGAAAATAGGCTTTTAAAGGCCACTATTTCTTATTTGTAGCGTTATTCGACATTTTAAACCAAAATGAGATCAGAACTCGCAGAACTGTCCCTTTGTGATGTATAAATATATCATACTGTGATATTATTTTTTTCAGAGCAAAAAAGGAGTAACTATAATTCTAGCTGATTATTTAGCTAAAAAAATTTTCGTTAATTTATAAACTAGCCGAAACGACCTCGCTACGTGAAGTTTGTGCAATAGAAAGTGAAAACTATTTTAAACCAAACTGGGGGCCAGTTTTGCGATACCTGATTTTAAAAAAATACCGTAATAATAATCACAGAAATGATAGATAGTTGCCTTAAATTCAAGTGAAAGGTACGCTAAGTGAATTTAATATTGTGTGGCTTTCAGTTGAAGTGAATTTTAGGCTAAGTGACGTTCTACAAATGTCTATATTCCTCCAACTGAGAGAAGTACGGCTTGCTAGTATACCACTCCCGACAGTGTTCCAGGTTTCGTGGTTGTTTCCTGTCCTATACCACCTCCCCAGCCCCCTACTAACGTCACCTTAAACACCCGCGCCATCCAGAGGCTTGTGCTCATTTGCATTTGAATCCCCGCTCGTCCTTCGCTGCAGGGACAACGCGGCAGTTCATGAAACTTTTCGCCAAGTTCGCCGCTGCACAAGTACGCCGGACTGAGCCCCCGGAAAGAGTTCCAAACGCCGGGGCTCATAGCACGCGGATAACAAGAGCCCAGCGAAGACAACAGCATGGGTCGCGCCCGAGTGAAATAAATCCCTGCGGGAATGCAGCCCGCATGACACACGATCCCCCCAGTGCCACCGGCTCCCGGCGTCTTTGTGCGCGGGCGAGGGGTATGAGGCGTGATCTGGCAACGCTGCATGCGGTTTACAACCCCTCAGATAGTCACTGCACAGCTCTGTCATAAGAACTTAAACCACACATGACGCGCCGATGTGGCCAAACTAAGACAGAACAAACGCCCTTAACTAGAGTTTTACAAACAGAACAAAAGTATTAGAGCTGTCTGCAGTTATTATAAAAATCAAAACCAATATTCAACAAACAACAACAAAACTTTTTAAATTAACTTGTGATGATTTGTTTAAAAAATATGTAACTATATTGTACCTATATCCTTATTAGTATAGCAAGGGTAAATTAAGTTATTCATGCACACAACTGCATTCTAAATGATGTCCCATCAGTTCGAACTATTAACAAGGGAAATTGTGTTTTTATTGATATATATATATATATATATATATATATATATATATATATATATATATATATATATATATATATATATATATATATATATATATATATATATATATATATCAATTGACGAGTGATTAATTTCACTCAGGGTGATTTCACACTTACTTAACCAACAATATGCACCAATATATAATAATAAGTAATAATATGATTAATAGTTGCAGTTAATACGGGCGTCAGCAAGACTAAAAATAATAGTACCGTAAACCGGGGTTACTTTGACCTTGTGGGGTAACTTTGCCCCACCCAAATTTTTGGTGTTTATGTCGTTTTACAAAGAAAGTTTTAAAGGTTAAGTATATGTTCAAAAGAAAATATTTCTAATACTAGGTCACAATTATCTACTTATTCGCCACAAGACACCAAAACTAACATTTTCAGGGGTCAAAGTGACCCAGAAAATGGACAAAGTACGGTAGTAACGATATACATAAAAAGCTACTCATCATTTTGGCACTGTTTCTCGTTTGCATGTTGCGTTCCAAAATAAGTGATAATACAATTGATCTTGAACATTTGGAAATGAATATGAATATGTTGATGGTTTTGCATAAATAATTATGGTATGAAGAGGTTACCCAAGAGACAGAGTGTCACACTCAATTGCCGACTTTTGACTGGACGCTCGTAGGCACATTCTTGCTACAATATATGACATTAAATGAAGTCCTACAATGCAGGAACGATGCAAGACCGACGGAATGCAAAATGCGAGGGAAACAGTAGTAATTCCGAGAAATCCTACAGACCACGTAACCCGCCCGGAAATTGAAACCGGATCGCCGTGGTAGGATGCCATTATTCTAACTACTGCGCCAACCATGACCCCACTGATTTGTATGTTCTATATTGATTTACCACTGACCATATCTGAAAACATTTCTTGCGACGTCTACAACAAAGATCAACTTTAGAAGTGCTTAAATATAACATAATTCTTAAAAATTCTCTCTCTACAAAGATCGTAAAAATTAATTATGCTAGATAAAAATACTGTAATAGTTACAGTCATACTTCCTTCAAGTTGGCTTGCGAGGTCCTCATCAATTTCAATTTAACAATATTTTGTGTCTGTGAATCCGACTGAGCTTGGCTGTTAAATCATAGTTTCCTTGAGTGCGACAAATAGTTTGATCAAGTTACCTGTAATTTAGTGTCGAAGAGGATGGCGCCAAGTTATCGCTCTTGTAATACTAATAATGTTTCTCTATAGTGTCTGATTGTTAAGTAATTCTTCACTGACTTATTGTACAGTCGAAACACGTTTGCACGATCATGTTCTTAACTCTCAGTGTCTTGGTAACGGCTTGAAGGCTTGAAGGAGACAGACCGCGACTCCCCCAATACTTTGTCTTATATTACCGCACTTCAGTGCAGGTGGCGAGAATCACTGAGGCCCTTGTCTTGTGCAACCACTGACCTGATTGCACTGCCGTCGTCGCTAGCGCGTCATCCAGTGTGGAGTCGCAGTAACCTCATTCATTGACACAGTCAGGAGAGTGACACCTCTGTAAAAATACACGCTGCTATCAAATATGAAGCAGAGATGCAGATGTGCACGAAAGGGAATGGAACAAGTTGATGCAGAATTATTTTCACCAAAAAATCAGTTGCTCTAATAATCTGTTAAGCGCTGCTCTTGTTTCGAAGAATGAAAAAGAAATGATAAAATATCAGTGTAAATTGAAAACGAAAATAAGAATACAGATTAATTAAAATAGATAGGATGTGAGCATGTAATCTACGGGATTGAAAAGTTTTACACTTATACAAGAATAACATAAAATTTTACAATTAAAAAATACACAAAACGATTCTTTAAAAATAAAATAAAATATTTCAGATAATAAATATAATAATACAAATATACCGAAGAAGTATAGTACACAGCAAGGAAAAAGCATTTATATACCATGCAACCAATGAGAAGTGAGGAAAACCACAATAAATATGTGTATACAATTTTTACACCACCTCAAAAATGAACTCATTATTTTTAAACCGCTGAACAGGTATTCATCAAATGCATCTAACACCCACCCTGATAAAACTAGCTTTAAATTAAAAATAGAAGCAATGAAATCGGTCCATCTGTTTAGAAGTAACGATGTCAGAGACACACGGACAGAACGTCACAGCCGTTAACTTATAACACCTCTTCTTTTATGTCGAGGGTTAAATAACTTGCAAATTAAATTGAAAATCTGTATCAGGCAGGTAGGCCTACTACAAGTACAGTGTTGCAGACTTTAAAGTGGTTTAAAATATAACACATCAGTCTCTACCGATGGGAAATAATGAAGTAAACTTTTTAACAAGCTGAGCGTTCGATTTGAAACAAAATTAACTCCTGCATACTTTCACATTTCACTACTTTTTATTCTTACACTTACAAAAAAGCTTTTGTAAACTGGTTGCAGAAATATTTAGTGACACAACACTTATTTTGAATGTATAATAATTTGGTTGTAAATATACAACAATTGTGAGTACACGAATAATTAGCGGTATTGGTTTGCTTCGAATTATTTTTTGTTAATTTCATGAAACTTGGTAGTAGTTTCATTTTTTTTAAATACTAATTACGTAGTAGTTATTTTTATAATGGGCTTCAAATACAATAGAACTGTGGTATTACATTTTGCTCGGTCGCTTCACCATGTTTACTTGTTTCGTGCTTATTTCTTCAAAATTATTAACACTGTGTACTTGAGTTTCAGCTGCTAACGCCAGATAGCTCTGCTGGGAGAGCCGGGTTACTCCTGAGTTAAATCAGTTAAATAGGTTGAGTTTTCTGACGCGAACATTCTTCACGTCGGTCATTTTTTATACGACCGGGTATGAAATTTTGCTCTGGCAAGGATAACCAAATGACTTTTCAACAATTCGTTACGTCACTGCCACTTTTGTGTCACTCTTGACGCAGTATGTAAATGCCCAGAACTTTATAGGGGAGACATTTTCCACCAGAGATCCCACAGTTATAAAGAATTCAGTCTGTAACAGAAATATATTTCGAACACCCAAAACGCAGATTGGCAAAAGGGAAATAATTATGTTGTATATTTTATGGATTAAAAATAGATAATAAAGCAGTCATCACTTTCAGTTTTTTTCATAATTATTACAGTTAACATTATTTTAGTAATTATTTATTTATTTAAATAAATGTATTAATAAATATTACCATCAATATAACGAGGTTTATAACGTTTATATTATAATTTATCTTGTAAGAGGGATTTATGAAATTAGGAAACATTAATTTTATAATTATAATTTGTATATGATATTAATAGAGATAGTAGTAATTCGCGAGGTCACTAAAGCCTTCAAGAACATCTCTTTACTGAAACAAATAACAGTTTGTTAACCGAATGCTGCTAAAGCGATACCGCGTGAGTGGGCCTACATTTTACTGCTTTGCTTCTTTAGTATTTGCTCTACGCCAATCCCTGTCCTTGGTTGCACCATGGCTCCGAGGTAGGCAGCCGCCTTAATAAGCTATTGGTGCGTACAACACGTCACAGAATGTTATAGTGTAACCTCTACATGTCTTAGGCTGGCTATAGACGAGGAAACTGCACAGTTCAGTGACTTGCACTTAAAAACTATAATATGCCTTGGTACGCGTGTCTGGTCACCCTTAATGTTTTCATTCTTCTTGGTCTCGACGTAGAGTAAGTACAAAGAAGGTAAACGGCGCGCCGGTACATTTGAATCAAGTGTACTTAGTTGTTATTGGTTGGATGATCCTGGACATGGTCCTCGAGTCCATGCGTGCTGTGTTATGTTTTTCAGATCTTCTTCTGGAGTGTGTGTCTGTAGACACTATATTGGCCAGTGCCACCACACTGCTGGTTCGCCACGAACGTGGTAGTTTCGCTTCTGTACAATGGACATCTCATTTCCGCGCAAATATTTCTGCACCATATGTCCACGCTTGCTGCTCTACTTTATAGTTACTGATAGGTAGATACCGGAAGATTCTCTGTTTGACTGCATGTATGCCAGCATCCAAGAATACCTGTGTAGGCCTATTCAAGCAGACATTCTCTACAGTTCGCTGACACAGAGATACCACATTACTAGGTATGCATTCAGTTGCTTCTTTACTTATGTCTCAGAGCCCACCAGAAGGTGTCAAATACGTTAAGGTACAATCGGGAATGCGGCATAAACTTACAGGCATTTTAATTCTATATTGTGTCCAAAAGAAAACGTGAAAATTTCAGGTCCTTAGTGATTGGATGTTTTTAACTCTCACGCGTCTTGGGGTTATACCCGCAAATCACAGACGTCCGAAGTAACCTTATGGCCGCGGTGGCCGAGTGGTCAGACCACTTGGCTACCACCTGGGCGATCCGGGTTCGATACCCGCCTGGGTCGGTCCTCGGATTTTCGCATATGGTAATCGTGCCGGACGACGTCGCTTGCCAGCGGGTTTTCTCGAGGATCTCCCGTTCCCTCCTCCCCTCTCATTCCAGCACTCCTCCATCGTAAGTCCTCATTTCATGTCATCCCTAGTGTTACGGAGATTGACTACGATCTACCATTAATAAAATCTGCATTCGGGGTGTGATACCCGGGCCCGCGAGTATCCTCCTCACAGGACATTTATTTTTAGTAACCTTGTTATTCAGAATGGAACAGTCGAATGAGAGACATCTACTTGCGAAAACACCACGTTAAGGGGCCTCCCTAACTGCGCTTCAAACGCGTTGCAGCGAGTCACGACTATTCTCTTTTTTTTTTTTTGACGAAACTATTTAACGCGCATTATGGTTGTACATAGGCCTATACGAAAAGAACACACACTTCGAGCTATGTCGCTATATAGTTTAACAAAAACGTCACGTTTATTAGAATCATTATTTTCGGGTCCCTCAAAATGGCTAAAAATATATTTTCAGAATGCCGTATCTGGACAAATAACAACCTGATTCGAAAAACACAGCTATAGAAAAAAAACGTTCGACTTTGAACTGCGCTGCCAATCAATAAAATTATATGGTCACCGCTTAAAGTCCCATAAGAAAAAGGATAATAGTGAAGTACTACACGCCAGCTGAGTGGCTTGCACGGAGAGGCGATAATGCAATAGAAACGCAGGTCAACATAATCTTTACAGCTCCTGCCTCTCACACACAAACACAGCCTGTCTAAGGAGACCCCTTAAGGCGCCCGCCTACCTGCCTTGTAGCCAGCGTTACAGTGTGCTAGCAGAACGCTTTTATCTAAGAAGCTACTAAACGTGTTTCTAATGTGTGGATTTACGAAAAGAACAAACACTTCAAACGACCTCGGAACAGTAGTTTTAAAACATTACGTTAATTCAAAAGACTATTTCAGAGCACTTCAAAATGACTAAAAACTGCTTTTTCAGTCAATTATATCTAAACAACTACTGACGGGATTCTTGTGAAACTACAATAGAGAGGTGTATTGGACTTTACTTAAAACTTTCCACCAATAAAAAGATGGGGTCATCACTGAAAGTGTCAGTCAGGCGAGTGTTCTACGATACGACTGCACGCCGTTTAAGTGTCTTGCGGTACAGTCGACAGGAGCATGCCAACATCGTCCTTGGCGCCGTGCCTCACTCACACTAACACACGGCCACCAGGCGGGCGCCTTAACAGTAGCCGTGCTTCGGAGGTGCAGATGTGCACGTGAAGACTAGTAGAAAAATAAGGGCGGTGTGGGGCGGGCGGCGGAGAAGTCTAGGTTGAGGAGTCTGTGTGTGTGTGTGTGTGAGCGGCGCCGAGTGGTCTACTGGGAGCCAGGCCACCCTTCTTCGCGCCATCCATCAGCCCAGTTGGACAGTTGCCTGCCCCCTGGTGCCCTGGAAACTTTGCCCCAACCAACCCCTCCCACAGCGGCAAACAGTCGGCGCCCGCTGCTTGATTAGAGAGGGGTTCACCACCCCCTCCCACGCCGTGGCTGACGACCCGCATCCCGCAGCCTCGCCCCACAAACAATTGGCGCCGATGAACATTTGATAGCGAGCGCGCTGCTCTAATGGACCTGGGGAATATCGTGTTTGAACAACTTTTCAACCCGCAATTGAAACGGGCAAAGTGGTAAGAGGAGGGTCGACTCTTTTCATTTCCCACCACCATTACATTTTTCCTTTTGTTCCGTCTGTTCGGGACGTAATAACAGATTAACGGCCTATGGGCGGGATGGCGCAGCCGGCCACAATGGGCTGTACGATTTTGCGCGTGTCTGTACACGAAGGGTTCAAAGCTCGCTCTGCAACAGTATTGTACATCTACATACGACGGACACACATCACGAGGTGACTTTCGTAAACCTTACATTTCCTACGGAAACTGAGGCAGTGTTAAAATTAGTAATTTAGAAATAAGTTACTAAGTAAAAATATTTTGGAAGGTTATATAATATTACGTACTTAGCACATTAAACATTACTAAATGCATTATCATTTATGTTATTTATAGCCCCGTGATTATTTTGTTTCCTAAAATTGGTTAGCTAAAATATGGCTTCATTCTATACTCACGTGGAGTCAACATTCGGATCGTTGGAAAACACTTGAGGTAAAGATTTATAGCTAAAGATGATGGTTTATAGCTAGTGCCCGGTAGTTTTCGCGAAAAGATATTTGCAGCACTTTGTTTCAGTGCCTTACGTGCGCACCTGCATGCCTGCTTTGTGATCAGTGATTGGATGCCGTAACACCCAGCGTGTGAAGGTGAAACCCGCAAATCACAGACGTGATGTGTGGCAGTTATCCATGTACTGATTGGCACAGTCAAATGAATAATAACTCTGCACAAAAACACTCTGCCAATAGCCATGAAGTTGAACTGCAGGTGTGCACGTAAGGCACTGAAACAAAGTGGGGCAAAAATCTTCTCGCGAAAACTACCGGGTCCTATTTATAGCGGGAAAATTTGACTGTTTACTGGGTTTCAACGCACGTTCAGCTTACCAGAAGATAACTGGCTTTAGCTTGTACTTGAAGCTGTTGCCCTATTTGACTGAGCCAATAAGAATCCCGCTATTGTAATATTTGATGCCTATTATTGGTCCGCAGACAGCTACGTTGTACCAAGTTGTGTTGCAATTAACTATAGCGTTTTCAAAAGTATGTTGGCTCAAAATAGTTTTGCGATATACCATCACTTCTTTCATAGCACAAGATTTAATTTATGTGGTCACAAGATAAATTTTTAAATAAACACTGCAAAAATTAAAAAAAAACTTTTGTTGACAACCAAGGTACCGTAATTCGTCTAGTTCTATTCGGTTTTGGTAATTTGTGTTCTACAAATTATTCAACTACAGCAACTGTGTGAAGTAACTAACGTTTTGTAACCAAGTTTTATCATAGATTTATAAGATATTTACGTATTGAAATACTTCGAAATCAGGTTCGCAAGACAGAGAATTGAGATGTCACATACACGCGAGTCCAGACACGCGCTAACACGCACTCTTGCAGTAACTAAAATAGCTACGTTTTCAAGAGCAACTTCCTTGTAAGACGCTTTGTCTATCAACTATGATGAAGCCCATAAAGCGTGTTGTGTTTAACGAAGAAAAACTAATATTATTTCCAATATTTTAATGTATTTAAATAATTCACACTTCGAGCATCGCTTCTGTATTTTTTTTATACAGCCTTTAAGAAACATGCTTTCACGAGCTCTCTCAAGGACTAAAAATGGCTTTCTCTGACTGCTCTCTGCCTGATTATAAAAACAAAAACACAGCAGCGTTCATTTCTCTATATGTTATACTGTAAGTTACTATATACCAACAAAACTGTATGGTCACGTCTTAAAGTTCCGTGTAAAGAGACTACTGCGATAACACTGTGCATCAATTTAATGCTCTACACATGAAGGTCTAATTATTATTGACATGAGCAGCGGTGTTGCTTATATTTCCTATTTCTCCCAGTGGACAAAGAGCGTCATTTGAGTACTCGTCTTAAAGGGAATAATAGGAAAAAAACTTGTTGGTAAGCTGGTCAGACTGTCATTAGAGTTATTTGCCTGTCCTCCGAACATTTTTAGACGCAGCTGTATTTATAGGAAAACCCCACATTTATCAATTTTTAAACTCTTAATTTGTTTACTAATTTACAACTGTACGGGAATTAGGAGTGCTTCGGATGTTTGTATATTCATACAAAAGCTCCATAGTGTCCCTATCGATACTGTTCATTTTGAGTAGCTAGAAATTCAATATACCATTATTAAGCAGTTGTCAATAAAATCTGAACATACTCAACCGTCAAGTAAACTGGTAAATTGTGAATAATAAGTAAATAATTCCTTGGAGAGATGTTTACATAGAAAATAACAGATATTTTGGTTTGGTTAAATACATTTTCCTGTAGTAAAATTTCTCTAAAACTTTGTATGTGTATGCGTCCTCCATCTCCAGTGTACAATCAAGGTCGCATTACGCTCCCTGTATTGTCAGCTAGTATTTCGTGTCAAACAGTGTATTATCTGGTTTTGATTTTTCTTTTCAAGCAGTGTACGAGCGTAGGTTTGATGTTTCATGTTCTGACGGCAAAGGTGGCATAATCGTGTTCCGAATCGTGTAGTTGAGTAAGACTGAGCTATCTTTTGAGCTCGTATAAGTGAACCATTACTTCGGCGTAAAGTTATGAAGAACTCTGATCCAGAGATAGTCTAAACACTACTTTCGCTGTCGGGTTCCTATCTCGAGTGATCTTGCAAACAAGCGAATATGCTATGACAGAAATTTAAAGCGAATATGAGGCTTATGCTGTTTCCCAGCTTATGAGCACTTATCTCTATTTTTGAGTCCCACTTCGTACAAAGCTAATGTCTGACGGGTTTCTAAAGAATAATTACCGTCTTCTTTGTATCTGAATTAATTGTTGGTGTATGAGATACAAATACGTGTTCTTTGTCCCCAGCGTACCAGAGTACGGTTTGTGTTGAATACATGGACATAACCGGGGGGGAGGGGGGGGGAGGTTTGGATGCTCTAAACCCCTTCCCATCAGCCATAAAAAATTTAATAAAAAAAAACACATTAAAACATTAAAAATATTTTGACCAGAGTAATATTTACGTTTCAATATTTTGCACCTTGAAAATCAAATTTTCCCGGGGTAGAATCCCCGGACCCCGCTTCATTATATCATTCTCTCTCTTACACAAATCCTCCTGGCCACACCACTGGTTGAATATCACCCAACATACGAGTACTTCATCAGTGTTCAAATTAATTTTAGCATACGAGAGACAGATTCACATTCTGTGCCCCCCCCCCCCTCCTCGCCAAATACAATAATGCGTGCACTGTGGTTCCTGCGTGCGAGCATACGGTTTTAATTGAATATCTTCGAACTTACGAAATAATGCCTAAGCTTCAGCGTCCCTCAGCGTACAAGAGTCAGACTCGTGATTTGTGCCCTCAATCGTACGAAAATCGAACGTATGCTTGCTGTGCTCCCCTACGTACGAATATGTAGTCTGTGTTGAACATTTCGCTGGGTGAGAATTACAAGGTTGTAAGCATCACAATTCACAAAAATGAAATATTAATACTACATAGTTCTGTGTGATAATATGAACATTCTGACTGGGTTGTTTATTCCTGATTAATTCGTTCGAAATTAATAAGCCCACTAGAATGTACAGGATGTCAGAACATACTGAAAGTAATATTTTATTTTCGTAAATTTTGGCGCTTAGAACCTTGTAATTCTCACCTAGCGATTTCCCAACGCATGGTAACCTGGCTAACATAGGCACGCGTTGCTTAGCAATGACTATAAATAACTCTGAGTTGTCTGTGAAACATTAGATTGGTAGGGGAAGGTACACTTTTGTGCTAGTAACGAACAAGCAGCGAGGAATGAATTCTCCAGTAATACACCTCGAACACCACAGTTCAAATTTATTGGGTGTGACCCACAGGCACGTTAATGCTACATGATCAACGTATATAGTCTGATGTACTGTAACTTGTCTAGGAACACGGCCACGCTCCACCATTGCTGGTTAGTTAGTGTCCAAAGTATAAAGCGCAAGAGTGTCAGACTCATGTTACGTGTCCCCTAGTGTACGCTACCGCGCTCACGTTCCTTGTCCCGTTGGTTACGATCGACAGGGCGGCAATAGCGCGCACCGCCGTCGTCTGCCCCGGCCTCAAGAGCAATAAACAATGTCGGCGAGCTGCGAACTGTGGGCACTTCTGCCTTCTGAGAAGTACTTCAGGGGGCCGGCCATCGCGTGCCGAACCTCCTACACCGCTCACCACGCAAACAAACCTCCCCGCCTCTCCTGGGAGTCTACCGCAACTGTTCCAGCCGTCCCACGAAGCGGTTTTGGCACACGACTCTCGCCCCGCATGTTTATTCCCTTGACACTTTCCACGCCGTAAATTGTCCTGCGGCGCTGAGTTATACGTGCATGGTTTCCTGCGGCAACTGATGAATTATTGCGACGTGTGTCAGTGTTTGCAAGTCCCTGGATGCGAGCAGCATACAGTCGTATACGTAGTCACAGATTTTTGGTTAAAAAGTTTTACCAACTTGTTTCATTGGCCAACGTGAACTAGTGCAGCTCTGCTTCATATATATTGACAGCATATTTTTGTGTAGAGACGTGGCTCATTTGACTGTGCCAGTGAGAACAAAGTTAAAGGCAGCGACGTATCGTAGTCGTGTTCCAAGGCATGTGGTAATAAACAGTGACTATACACTACACTGAGTTGTCCGTAGACCCATTAGACTGCTAGAGGTACGAACAGACTGGAGCCTGTAGCATATCAGAGGCAAGGAACATATTGTCCAGTAACACACCTCGGTCTACACAACACGTGTTTATTGGACATGACAGGTAGACACATTGAGTCCACGTGTTCGAAGCGTATAGTCGGCGCTTACATATTGCCTTGGAACACGACCACGATACGCCACTGGTTAAAGGATCTCTAGAGCCAGTGATTTTTGGTGAAAAGAATTGTGCAACAATTTGTTTCAATGTCTTACGTGCGCCCCTACAACTCTGGTTCGTGGTTATTGGCAGAACATAATAGAGCAGAGGCGTGGATCATTTGACTGTACCGTCCGTGATATGCGGGTAGGACCCAGAGACGCCGAGAGTTATAAACTTCCAATCACTGACCATGAAGCAGAGAAACAGATGTTCCCATAAGGCATTGAAACAAATTGCTGCAGAATTATTTTCACCAAAAATCACTGGCTCTAAGGATCTCACACACTGGAGTGGTGGCGGTTAAATGCGACCTGTGTAATCAAATGGACATGTTCAGACCGGCAGCGAATCTAGCAGCGCGGCCGCGGCCTGTGTCGCGCGCGTTCACTCATAGCCATCTTTAGTAGAAGGCCGCGGCCTTAGATCTGGCAACCCTGGCAGAAAGGGTCATTTTAACACTGCTTTGTCTCGCCAAAGGCAGTGGCTTCCCCTGATTCGCCAGTATGTAGAGCAGAATAACGAATCAGTTACAGCCATTGCCTTTGGAGAGCTAAACGATTTGTTAAATTGACCCTTCCTGCCAGGGTTGCCAGATCTAAGGCCGCGGCCTTCTACTAAAGATGGCTATGGTTCACTCCGCGGTGGCGGCCAGAACGCAGCAGGCTGCGTTAGCCTGCAGGCAGGCTAGTATTGCAGTGCAGTGCAGTGAATGATGTTGTAGTTGTGTGTTAGTACACGACGACAAGTGCAACGGAAAAACTTATCGAAACAGTGAAGGCATACCTTGTGTTATATGACATGTCAGAGCCAGAGTACAAGAATATAAGAAGAAAAGATCGGATTTGGGATGAGATCGGCAAAACAATAGGAATAGATGGTGAGTATCTACAACGGTTTCCAATTACAATAGTTCATTATCTTTACTCTTTTTAACAGCTGATATATACCTAGGTCACGACCGTAGAGCAGGTCTGAACACTCGCCTGGAAACTTGATCGCTCGTTTGGCTGCAGTTCACCAAGTTACCGATAGTGTTGTGCGTCTTTGGCGTTACAGTGAGGGCGGTCGGGTTCTAACTCCGCCCACTTCCCTCCCACCTATTTCCATTGTTTACGTTATAAAAATAAACAATTTATCAAAACTTATTTTTAACAAATTTAGGAAATACTTCCTTCGCTCACAATCCTAAAGCATGGCTCCAGCAATCTTCATTTACTTTGTAATGTAAATACTGGGAAAAAAATTGGGTGGAGTTTGAGCCCGACCACCCTGACTGCATTGCCAAATATACACAACACTCTCTATAACTTGGTGAACTGCGGCCAAACAACAAGGGGGTCAAGCAAAATACATTGGTAGATAGGCGAGTGTCCAGACCTGTACTTATATGACCGTGCTGTACACGAAGCAGAACTATAGACGTGCACATATGGCATTGAAACACATTGGTGGAACATTGGTTTAACCAAACATCAGCGGCTGTACATATTGGCTGTACTTTTCTGCAATAGCATAATTATTGTGCCACAGATGGGAAATATGTACGTTCAGAACACGGCGAGCTCGATCGTGACATCAAGAACTCTTCAACGTTTACCACTTGCTTCGTCGCCTCTTGGCACAAAGCTGTCACCTGCCACCTCGAAGACTCACCTCGAGAATTGGGGGTTCCTAACAAGTTAAAAAAAGAAGTCTATCACAAGACAGCAGCAGTAGTCTTGTCGTTGTCGCCACGTCGCTATTGTAGTGCGGCGGTATTGTGGAAGATCCCCTGTCCTCGTCTCAGCGGTGTGAACTATTCTACAAGGAGTGCAGCTGTCGTCTTGACACAGAACACCAACAAATGCAGAAGTCAAACCACCACATTTGCAGGGACCTGGACATTTCTCGGTTTCTTTTGAGGAGGGGCTACATTTCGAACTCATGTACAAATAAGTACACGATTGGTACCACTGTTTATGAAAAACGTCACTGAAGACTCTGTACCAGTAGTAAATCGGCATGAAAATACTACTGAGTTCCATAGTCAAATGACAAGAAGACATTTGTAGAGACCGGAATAATTCGAGGGTTTGCTGACTTGAACGCTAACCTCCAATAATATCTATGTAGGCCTACTCAAACAGTGACTACTATTTACTGCTCTCTAATATAGAGATACCACATAAATCAACATTTAGTTGCTTCTAAATTATCTGCTTAGCTCCCTCCGAAATGCGTCAAATAAGTCAAGGTCCAATTACAAACGCGACACGAACTTACAGATGTTCGGATTCTAGCATGTGACTGAAATAAAACACGAAATTTTTAGGTTCCTAGACATTAGCGCGTACAAGAATATGGAGTCAAAGCCGGCCGGTCGTTGAACTTGCAAAATTTCCGGGTCTTTATTGTTGCGAAATCAAGTCATAATAACAAGCAATATGGCAGAATGTCCTTCTCAAATGGATTAGTACAGAAGAGTACATTAGAGCAAAGTTCGACTAACAAGGAACTTCGTAGTAAGCAATGCTCTCTCGTAGAGAATTGGTGAATATCAAATGAAAATCCGTTACTTTAAATTCAAAATTTTTTTATGTGTTTGAAAATTTTATAAAATAGTCCGTAACACGTAATTCTAACTGTAAACTATTTCACTTCAGTTAATTTGTAAGTTTCAGGACGGTGTACATTTCTAAGCTAACTTTAACTTTTGCACTGAAAAAAGAATTTAGTTGCAGGTACCATACTTGTGTTAAAATAGAGACAACAAAACAGTTTGGCTGTCGGTAGTACCCTGGACAGTTCCTTCAATAATCTGTTTTGCAGAAGAAACAAAGAGCCTTGTTGCTTTTACACAACGGATTGTAACTTCTACAGTTAGATTGTTGAAGGAACTATCCAGAGTATTACCAACAACCAAACTGTTTTGTTGCCCCTATTTTAACATAAGTATTGTACCTACAACTATACTCTTTTTTCAGTGTGACACTCCGTTATGGAATTGCTATACAAGCTAACAATTTTCCACAAGCAACACCTAGAAAACTGACAGTATTTCGTACCAATGCCAAGTGTTCACGAAAGTGTGTGTCAAACTGGTGAGATGGTTCCTTGTAAAAATGAGATCAAATCTTATAATGAAAGCTTCTGGTTGGCGAATATCTAAAGGAGAAATTCGCGATTGGAAACTGTCATTGAAAACTAACTTCTTTTTTAAATATCTAAAAGTAATGAGGAATAAATAATAAATATCCGGATATGGTGTAGTAAAATCTGCAATCTGGGAAAAAAATGGTTTCTAAAACCATTTCACCTTCATTAAATAATACGGTTGCTCAAACCGCCTTTGTGTCGCGTATAGGCTACCTGCAAGACTCCAAATTTTCTACGTTTATTTCCTCGAAAACGGTTCACTAGAGGGTTTGTGAAATTACAACTTTTCGTTCAATGTGGTTTCATGCTACAAACCGCGCCATTTAATAACGAGTAAATGCCTTTGTAAAAAACTATATGCAAAAAAACTTCATAAGCCACACTTTCTACTGAAGCTGAAACGAATTCGTAGATTGCAGATATTCTTATCATTAAACCACAGCCGAAAATTCATTATTTATTCCTCCTTACTTTTGGTTATTTTTTAGCGAATGCTGGTTTTTATGGTCAATTTGCAGTTGTAAATTTCTCCCTTAAGGTTTGCGCGAGCCAAAAACTTGCGTATTAAACGTTACCACATTTTTACCAAGAATCCTCTCGAAATTTTGAATCGAGAGCATTTGGTACAAAATGGTGAATTTTCACACACAAAACATCATTAATGTTAAGTTACATTGAACAGTCACTTTCATCGTACTGAGTGGCTTCCCTGACGTGTCCCAGCAGACGGCGACCGCAGACACAGTCTATCCCACGAACGAGTGCATGTTTTAGTAGTTCACGTATAATGTAGTTTCAGATACATATATCCGCCATATTATATTTGTGGACTCGTGTTTCAGTAAATTGCATGTGCGAGTGAAGCTGAAATGTACATGACATTACAGAAAGAGGTGGAAACCAAACCTTTTATTTTATTTCATTGGATTTCACGTCTCGTCGAGAGCTTTACACAGTGGCAGGACCAGGGAAAGGAATCGGCCATAGCCTAGGCTATGGAACCATCCCAGAATTCGACTGGACCGATTTTGGGAAACAATGTAAAATCGAAACCAAGATGGCCGGAGTTGAGGATCAAGCACAGGTCCTCTCGAACGCCAGCGAAACCGGACAGTGATTCTTAAACTAGCATAACTCTGCCAACAAAACTGTCAGATAAATGCACTCGTTTATGTGGTAGACAGCGACCTATGACCATCACGAAAATATTTTTGTCCCTTACGTGCACATCTGGAGCTCTGTTTTGTGGTCAATGATACCCGATATTCATAGGCGTGTGGTGTCTCAGCAACATTGTCCTGATTGATACAATTAAATAAGTAACACCAACACCTCTACACAAATCACGCTGCCAATAACCTCAAACAAATGTGCAGATGTGCACGTACGGTGAGGAAATAAATAATCAGGAAACTCAGGGATCACCAGTGATAGACTATATAAGAGGGTGAAAAAAGAGGGAGGGGGGAAGATCACGCCTGCAGGGACGATGACAGGCATGGCACGACTCGGAGGGCAGCAGCCAACACGAGAGCCAGCAGCTTCTTGGCCGCCACCTGCCAGGCGCGCAAACAACTCGCCGGTCTCTCGTTGTTTGGCTTCCACTGAACGTTTGTTTGTCCTGCGCACGTATTTACTCTGCGCTGCGGCTGACGAGGACGGTATGACCAGCCGGCACAGCGGCGATGTTTCCACCCTCCCCTCTCCAACCATGGGCGGCTGCTCTGTGGTCCAGCACAGCGCTTCTTGCCTAGGCACGTTCTTCTCTTCCCCCGCTGACGTACTTACAGCGGACTTTCTCTCTGTCGTCTCGATGTAGCAAATATACTGAAGGCGCGGTCGTATAGGACCCAGCCTTGCATTAAATCTCATAATTAGGTAGTATGTGCTTACATCCAACATCCAACTCTCTCTCTCTCTCTCTCTCTCATCACGAACGACAGGAACTGGGAAAGGATTCTGTCAAGACCGTTCATAGGGAACCACCTGTGTATTCGCCTGGAGAGAGTTTGGGGAAATATGTAAAACCGGAGACAAGGCTGGTCCGAGCCAAGAATCGTATCCCCGGTCCTCCTGAATACAAGTCCAACAAGCAGTGACGTATCGTGGTCAAGTTCCAAGGCAATATAAGCTCCGACTATACGCTTCGAGAACGTGGACTCAATGTGTCTACCTGTCATGTCCAATAAACACGTGTTGTGTAGACCGAGGTGTGTTACTGGACAATAAGTTCCCTGCCTCTGATATGCTGCAGGCTCGAAACTGTACGTACCTCTAGCAGTCTAATGGGTCCACGGACAACTAACTCAGTGTAGTGTACAGTTACTTCTCAGTACAGCATGCCTTGGAACACGACCACGATACGCCACTGCCAACAGGTTAGTGTAGATCCATCTCGCTCGGTCATATATATAAGTTAACTCGTGGGAAGATGTCAGTTGGAGGAAGATACCAGTCATACCGGTTATTTTACGTTTCGTTAATTATAATTTAAACTTTTTTATAAGAGACTTATTATTCATTACTGGCTCAAAGAAATGTCCAAAGAATATAGTATCCTATTGTAATATTTTGTTGCAAATTTATTCAAACAGTATGGCTTTCAAATGTCTTTAATTGTTTCATCTTTCCCCGAGGCATCTTATACGCACACACACACACACACACACACACACACACACACACACACATATATATATATATATATATATATATATAAAATATGTTCTGACATGTAGGGTTCTTGATTCTTATTTATGCTAAGAGACAATGTACTCATCTACGGTCAAATGTGCCACTCTGCACCTAAGTGACGCGAGGTAGCATGGATTTTTTTTTCAGTGTTTGTACTTTAGGGATGGTCTGCATGTACTACAAAACAACTTTCAGAAGCCCACGCGGGTATAAATATACACCCCTTCGTCATGTATAATAGTACTGTTCTCTAACAAGGTGCCCGTGCATTTCTGGGCGCGTGTGTTTATCAGAACTTTCTTGTTTCTTATCCTTCCAGATATCATCTCCCGCAGCTAGTCATTATATCATATTATGGAAATAATTACAAATAAACACATACTTAATAATTAGTCTGCTGGTCGATGTATTTAGTATGTCTACTCTCACTTTGCAGCAAGCTGTTTTACTTATAAACAGTCTATTTTGAGGATTTGGTTTAAATATTGCATTTAATATGTGACTTTTGAAATGGATTATAGACTGTGGGTAAACTGAGTTTTGTGTACACAGAAATTTTTTTTGCGGTGGGGGCATGTCAATTCTTGTAGCTCTAATGTTATACCAAATTGGGATATATGTTAGTCCCTGGAGTTGGAGAGTACACAGGACAGCAGATAATGCAGTGAGGAACAATTGTCATACCGGCAGGAAAAATAATTTTCTGGTGATGGTACACCCTGTGTCGACTTGTTGCGTCTTCAACATATCTGTGATTGGGAAACCTGAATGAATCAGAAGTAAGTCTGTCCAAAGGTGAAAAGATAGTCTTCGGTAGACTACAGATAACGTAAATGAGTGTAGGAAAGACTATGAGAATGAAATCCAGAAGCTAAGCGAGTCGAAAAAGAAAATCATGATTACAGAATAGCTGGTTATAGAGAAGAAAACTAAGGATCTGGTGTCTATGACATGGGCGTACTCGGTCGATCATTGGTTGTACGAGACTCTTAGACACAAACCTTGTGTCGCTAAACTGGGTGCCATGTTTTCTGGCAACTCTACCGGCACGTTATTAGCAGAGCCTGCCTCCTGTACCTGAGCCCTTAATGTATACCATAAGTAGTACACAGATTTTCTAAGCTGGGAGGTATGTCAAGTCTCACCAGCCGGTCCCATCAATATTATCAGTCTGGGTTCATCAGCACATTTGCAGCTGATAGCCGACGAGAGTAGTTGAATACCCACGCCATAAAGAGAAAAGTTCTTTCCAATCACGATGGATGGTACTTAAAACCATCTCACTAGTCAACAATCCAAAGTGGGTTAGCCACCAGCGCCCCTCTTTACAACAACAAGGTCTATCGAAACTCTACGAAACTGTGTCGTGCGAGTCCTATTACCCAGTGGACCTGGTTGCCAGATGGATTACATGAAATAAAAGCCTACAATGAGAAAGGACCATGAGAAACACGCTGGCCGACCCAACGTCCATCACATTCCTCACAAATATGGATCGACTCCGTGGGGGATCGAGTCCTGACTCACAATGGTGAGAGACAAGTTATCTGACCACTTCACCACCGCGTCTCTTGTAGACGAGGCCTCAATATAACGTATTCGTCCGCAGCTGCTCAGTGACTAATGACTAGAGATAGGAAATTTCGCGAAAATATGTTTGCAGCACTTTGTTTCAGTACCTTATATGCGCACCTGCATCTCGGCTTTGTGGTCAGTGATTGGATGCCGTAACACCCAGTGTCTGAAGGTTAAACCCGCAAATCACAGACATGACGTGTTGCAGTTATCCGTGTACTGATTGGCACAGTCAAATGAATAACGACTCTGCACAAAAACACTCTGCCAATAGCCATGAAGTTGAGCTGCAGGTGTGCACGTAAGGCACTGAAGCAAAGTGGGGCAAACATATTTTCACCAAAAAGTCCTGTCCCTACTAATGACTCTCCGTCATGATGCTGATACTTGAGGAAACAGTCTGGTCTACAAATTCATCATATCTATGAACACTTTCCTCACACTTCTTTTACCGTACTCACAAACCATCCAGCTTATCGTCCAGGCTTAGCGAGGTGGCGCAATGCAAACACGTTGGACTCGCATTCAGAAGGACCCGGGTTAATACCCTGGCTCAGGCCATCCTGATTTCGGTTTTCCATGGTTTCCCGAAATCCCTCCAGGTGAATGGTGGGATAGTTCCTTGACAAGTGCCATTGCCGATTCCTCTCAGCTCCTGTCATTGTGTGTAACTGTATCGAATTATCTCGTTGTCATTGAAACGGAAAGCCAAATTACCTTACTTATCACGCAATAACCTATTTACATGTATGGGAGAACATAAAGGTACTCCAAACAAATTAAATTTGACAAAACTTTTTCATGATCACCATACGCACAGCCTAATTTCACCCCTTTTCACAATTACAGTTGCGGAAAAATATACAAATTATATTTGACGAAGTTTTTTTAATTGGTCAACATATTTCGATGGCGTTCATCATCTTTTCCCACCCCTCAAGGCCTCGAACGAAGTGGAGAGGAGAAAAAAACATAAGTAGACGTGACGAGTTTGTACACTATGCAATGAGTCGGTAAGTGCCGCCATATTGCTCGCTCGTGCGACTTGAGATTGCCTCACTTCTTCTTTTTCTGCTTCTGGGTTCTTAGCTTTTCTGTAGCACGTTAGTGAATGGCACTGGTCTAACAGAGTAGACAGCATCAGCAAACATTCTCCTGGTGGTGAGTGAGAAGACAGTGACGGACACGTTGCAAGTCAATATCGTTGTCGCCTCTTCCCCCGCCTGCCTCTAACCAACTACTTTCCAACCCAAACTCAAGCCTCGAGGGCAGAGAGGGAAAGGAGGAATGTGAAGGCCATCACGCCAGTAATGAGTAAGAGTCAGAAAGCCTTTGAGTTGGTTAAAATACATTTTTCGGTACAGTAATGTAGCCTCAGTTTTTATGGCCTGAAGGCCGGTACATCGGTTTTTCTTCGCACTGCAACTGAAATATGTTGAGTCACATATACAGCACACGTGCTTGACACTTTATTCACGAGTTAACTTTTAGTGGTTCCTTCAATCCATTATACACTGTAGTCTACCCACATTCTCGGTAAAATCCGCCCTCCTCACTAAGCTCTGATACTCCGACATTAGTTAAGATTTTTAACCGACTACTAACTCTTGGAAATACAGGCTGTATTTCTTCTTGCCAATTATAATACTGCTCCATTATTTTTACAATTTTATTGGCAAACTCATTCCACATGTAAATGACATGAAGAAGTATTTCATCAGGGATTAACAGCGAGGTTTTCAGAGCTGCAAAGGCGTGATGTGAGGTGAGTATGAATCAGCGCCAGAATGAAAAGGAGAGAAAATCGAAAACTCCCCGAGAAACACGCTTACCAACAGTATTGTCCGGCATGAATCTCCATTCCTTATGGAATGCACAACTACGTACACTTGTGTTTCCTCTTTATTTGGTTGTAGGTATATGTCTCTATTCTGCATTTACGATAAATTATTTATGATGCCTTTAGTTTTTGACGCTATGTAATGTGCTATGTTTCCTCTTCACAAACATAACATTATGGAAACTTTACAAGTCTCAAAAACGTAACTTGACCTTGGAGTTAGCACCACCAGCTAACAATTGCACGTTGTAATTATTCAACGAAATACAAGTTGTCAGTATTCTTTCCTTTCTGTTCTTAGTATTAGCTCTTGTTTTTTCTTAGACGCAGACGATCTTGACGGCCCATCTTCAATGATTTGATCTTGCATCATTATTTTTTTTTAATTATCGCTTTTTAGTACCGAGCATTGATCCACTAAACTTGATCAACATGTCAACAGGCGTGACTCCAACCAATATTGCGAGTAAATATTGGATACGATCCTGTATGCCTCTGTGATGGTCTGAACAGTCAGTTGTTCAGCACTGACAACCATGACAGTTCAGCTCCGTTATGCTATTACACGACAGCCCCGTATGTCATGAATGCTTAAAAGACTGCACATATATGACCTTGAGTGTTTAGAAATTTAGACCTCAGCTGGTGTTTTTAGGCGCCTTAAGTCCTTTGAGATACAACCGCGGATTCTCGATTTTTGTTATGCGTGTTTGGGGTAGCTCATATTATCGCCCATTATGACTCCCAGGTCTGAACTCGTGCATACTTTGCATTATTTAATTTCACTACAGGTGATCTCTGTAACTTCCATTTTGCCGTCATAATTTTAGCTATCTTAGTTGAGAAATTTTACTGAACAAGATTTCTATCAACACTGCAAATTATATTCCTATTTTCTAACGAAATCGTTTGTAATTTGAATCAAGCTATCAACAACACAGCCAAAGACACCGCATTTCTCTGGCAATAGAAGCTCTAGGTATCCATCAAATAATATGTTACACAATATAGGAGCCTTATCATATACTTGACGGCAACCTTTGGTTAGGGCATTTCAACTGTTTGACGAATATATGTTCTGTCCTTGAAGTAGCCCAGCGTTGCTGCACAAGTATTAGCAAGGCAGGTAGTCACAAACGACATTTCCCATAAATGAAAACGTTTTTACTTACTGTTAACAGTCGTATACAGGACTGAAAACGCAAACAAAACAAGTCTCATCCATGTATCAAATTCAGTGATTCTTTGAATAACTATTCTGAGTCCGAACTAGTACGTGTCTTTATGTGACCGTATCGGATTTCACAGAGAAATTGTGTGCCTTTATATGTCTGTATTTCTTACAAGTCACTTTACATGAGAGTCGATAATTGGTTAATACAAAATACTATAAAACAAGAATAAGAGTAAATAGAATGAAAATAAATGAAGAAAATATAGATTCGTGTTAATTTTTGTAAAACTGTAGCATCACCACTGAAAAATTAAGGCGTTCAGACACATGATTTAGTGGTGTGATTCGGTGCTGTACCAAGATAATGTTACAAGTTTGAGACATACTCTTTATATGTGGGCAATTCCCATGAGTTCTTTGGGATAGAGGTCTTACAATTATAAATAAAAGAGTTAAATTAAGTACTGGATTTAATAACTCACAAAGCTACGAAATACACAAAACAGTAATCAACTATAACTCTCACAACACAATTAGTTATGCACACAATTACTCCTGTGTCACAGACACGTTAATTAACTTAGACAATTTAAGCACAAAAAAATGTCTACCATCAATTAATTAAACAGTACAAATTTCAATAAAATTCAGTCATATATACAATCAACAGACTTTCAAGTAGTGACAGTGTACAACCTTAATAGTCCGCCGTGGTGATTAATCGTCGTGTGCTGCGCAGCACCCCGAGTGCACCGCTGTCTTCGCTCTTGAGGTCTTCGGTTTGACTCCCGTCGCGTAACACCTCCTTCGCCCGTCAGCCCGCCGCAGCAGTCCTCTTGGTTCGTCCACACTGCTCCAAAGGTAGCCGCCTGCCGCCTCACAGTAGACTCTGACGTCACCAAGATGTCTTCACCAGTCTATCTTCACAACCATAGCACCTTCCTCTAGCACGACCAATAGCGAACTCTCCCCAATTTGTCGATTCAGCCCTTATATACCAGGCAAAACAGCAGGGGAATTACCGCATTACAGGGGTCTAAAATTAGATATTTCATCATGTTTCGGATGTGGTTTGAGTCACGTACGCCGCTTCGCAGGGCAAAAACGCAGTTGGGACAGGTATCTATGACGTAGTTTCGGCAGGATTCCCACTGTGAGACACTCGGGCTTTGAGTCATGGGCCAGCCCTCAAGGTGTTTCGACACAGGCCCCATCCAGCCCGCCCTCAGAAACACAGCATGCAACAATAATTTAATTCTACACCAGGACAGGGTGTTTTAAATGTACCTTTGCTTCTCTATCGTGGTTGAACGACAAATAATCGGACACGGATTGAACAGTTCCGAGTTAGTAGTAGACACTGGTAACTCCAGTAAACGTTGACTAACAGAATTTATTTCAGACCTAATTAAAAACAAGACTACATTTCTAATGAAGGCACTGGCTGAAAATGTTGTGCTGTGGTATGAAGTTATACATAAAAATTTGTACTAATTAAGTTATAGAAGGTTACTATTTAAAGACTCGTAAATAAATAACTACTAACGAAAACACTGCACGCATAAAGTCGATATTATTCTTGACGCTCGAACAATGTCACTCTTATAGCTTCTCTTTACAATCGCCCCATCGGATAAAAAACGTAAGGCAAAGTCTTCTCTTAACAATAAGTTGACAGATGTGTCTTATACCCCGGAGCTGAGCGTATAATCTGTACAGTATAAGTTTACTGAGAACAGTGTCTGTAAACATTGCTCGCAGAGTCCCTATCGTTCCAGGAACACAGGAAGGTTTAAATTCAGTGGCGTATCGTGGTCGTGTTCCAAGGCATGCTGCACTGAGAAGTAACTGTACACTACACTGAGTTGTCCGTGGACCCATTAGACTGCTAGAGGTACGTACATTTTCGAGCCTGCAGCATATCAGAGGCAGGGAACTTATTGTCCAGTAACACACCTCGGTCTACACAACACGTGTTTATGGGACATGACAGGTCGACACATTGAGCCCACGTGCTCGAAGCGTATAGTCGGAGCTTATATTGCCTTGGAACACAACCACGATACGCCACTGGTTTAAATGTTAACACCGTGGCGCTGTCGGGCATCTTTATCAGACGTTGAATGGCGAATGCACACTTGTAGCGTGGGTCGATGTCTTCTCACACCCAAGTGATATCTTCGCGCAATGGCTGCCGAATGTGACGTTAAATTTGCTACAAACGGATCGTTCTAATGACGGCGGAAGTAACTAGAACTTCTGTACCCAGTTACTACACGTTTTACACCACCTCAGTAAGATGGGGCAGAGAGTATAAACAGTGTAGGTGGAGTTTCGAGCCAATTCAACTTTGAAGTCTCAAGTGCCGTAGGTGTTCCTATTGTTAAAAATATTATGTTTTAAAGACTCTGGTAGAGAACGGAACATACACACTTTTCAGTTCAGAATGTACGTATTGGATTTATTTTATCCGTCAGCTGACTCTGAATCTTTAATATATGTGATTTATTTTGCTTATAGTTTAGATATATAGTATGTGTCGCAAGGGCGAGTCTTGCAGTCTTAAATCACTTCAATAATTTTTGTTAGTATATTAATGTTTGCGTACTGTTCGTTTAGCTGCACTTTGATCAGCACGTTCATTAAAGTAACACGGGGGAAGATGCCATGTCATACACGTTTTTTTACGTTCCGTTAATCACGTATTATTTCAAGTTTTATAGCTCATTTCTGAACCAACGTAAATGTAAGACGACAATAGTTTCCTATCGTAATACATTTTTGCACGTTTATTCAAGCATTACGGCTTTAAAATTCCTAAAGTGTTGCATCTTCCTCCGAGATAAGTTGTTTGCTTTACATTATAGCTGATTCCACGAATGAGAGCACAATTTTCAACAATCCGTGTTTACATATGAAGGTTTGAGATTCATAGTGGCATAAGTCACAGTTATTTAGTAGTGTCATTTTCATTCATATTATTCACATTTTCCAAAAGGAAACTCTGTAAAAGAAATATTTCACTCTTAACCGAATTTCCGCATTCCATTTGAGTATTGCAAGAATGTACCGCATTTCGCATGTGGTTACAAGAACTTGTTCACGAGGAAACTATTTTAACTGACTTGCAGCACTAAAAATCTAAGCCCCTCACATGTTTCAATGGCAACGTGAGCAAACAAGCCTTCACGTGTTCGGGCGGTAAAACCTACAGAACCTCTTACACCTTTTAAGTGACACAAGCTACAACCACTACACCTCTTGGGCGTTGAAGTTGCACAAAGCACGGGCCGCGCGAACAAAGCTTGTAGTTCCAAGAAGTTGGCGTCGCCTATGTCGTGTGGGCAGGTTAATTGCAGGGCGAGTCGAGCGGTGCGCGTGGAAAGGAGACTGCGACCACAAACAGCCGTGGACGCCGAAGAGCAAATAAACGTGGCCGTCGTAGTCACCGCGGGGGCACTCGGCCGACGAGGAGCCGGTTTGTTACTTGCGAGGCCGCCGGTAAACAGCCACGGCCAGACCTGTCAAAACACATGGCTCTAGCATCCCCACTTCTTCCCCCGACCACCAGTTGGTATTTGGTCTCCTTCGCACAGAACGAGGGCAACCACTAAGAAGCGCTGTCGCAAGCACAGGAGTGTGATCTGCAGGGGCCTCTTATATTCTCAATATTTATTTTATTTTCTCATTTCATCTACATATCTGCTTCATGGTTATCGATACAGACGGGGAAAAATCACGTTTTGTTTTGGGAAAAAGCTGGCACTCAAATAATTCTAAATTCGTGTCACTTTTAACACTGGCGCTTGTGCTGTTCAACACCTTGTGGAGTGGACTGAGCTGACAATAAAGAAGCGGCCCAATCGTGAGGTGACACTGTGTCAGCGATCAGCCAATGATCAGCTTCTGTCTGCTTGAGTGAACAGATATTCTTGGAGGATAACTACTGACGGGAAACTTCGCGAAAATATTTTTGCCCCACTTTGTTTCAGTGCCTTACGTGCGCACCTGCATCTCGACTTTGTGGTCAGTGCTGATTGGATGCCTTAACACCCAGCGTCTGAAGGTTAAACCCGCAAATCACAGACATTATGTGTGGCAGTTATCCGTGTACTGATTGGCACAGTCAAATGTATAACGACTCAGCACAAAAACACTCTGCCAATAGACATGAAGTTGAGCTGCAGGTGTGCACGTAAGGCACTGAACCAAAGTGGGGCAAACATCTTTACGCCAAAAATTCCTGTCCCTAAGGATAGCACTCAAACCAGCGAACCCGAGCATTTCAGGTCCCTAGTTATTGACAGTGTGTCTATGTGCTGAGACACCGCTCATTTGACTGAGCCAATTAGGATGAGGATACTGCGACATCTCTCGCGATGTCATTTGCGGCTAGAACCCCAAGACATGAGAGACAAAACATCAAGTCTTTGCCCACAGAGCAGAGCAGCAAATGTGCACGTAAGGCATTGAAACAAGCTACAGAACAAATCGTTTCGTGACTGTCAAGTTTCCTAACTGATCTGCGAACGTTCGACGCAACGGTTTAGAGAAAGCAAATCTTACTGGGTATGAGTGAGTGATGACTGAAGAGTAGCAAAATTCGCGGTATTATTTGGTGACAGACTTTACTTCGTTATCGTGGACCTATTACACTCTAAATCTGAATTAGTGAATATTCACTTATTCACGCCGATGGACGGAGCAGTTTTTACAAATTGAATCAGTTAGCAACCACTGCGAAACCAGTGACTATTCACTGATTCCGATAAAGAGTACAACATTCCACAAGTTAAATAGTGAATGTCCACAGATTTTCTAGCAATTTTTCACTGATTCAATGAGTGAAAACTATTCTTTGGAGACAACTGAAAAAATGTGAATATTAACTGATTCACTTGTAAGATGATGGGACTCTTATAGGAAATCAGTGAATATTCACTAATTAAACAGTGACTATTTTCACTGATTCAAATGGTTGAAACTGCTCTGTCCATAATCATGAATCAGTGAATATTCACTAATTCAGATTTCAAGTGTAGACTACAATCTTTGAGTTTGTGATGCCAGTTAGGCGTGTGACCAATATACCAGAGGTTGGTCATTATAGCATGGAACTGATTTTAACTGTTAGTCGGAAGCAGTCTTCGCGACAGGTCACGTCACTGCTGGTCGAGCGTAAAGCAGTTTGTTGTCTAGTCTGCTGCAAGAAAATAACGCGAATTTCACATGTTCCTTGTGATGACATCATGGCCGGCAAGGTCTTGAGCGCCGATTTGGTGTAAGATGAAGTGAGTATGGAGCAGTGACGGAATGCAAGTGTCGGTAAACAATACAACCCGCCAACCAACGATATTGTCCGCCTGGATCTCTATGGTTGGAGGTGAGTAGTATGGACATTACACGGCCGCGACCTCTAACATGACATGGCAAGTAAAACTTATCTATACCGAATCCAAGCAATACTTATAATTTTTAGCTCGTGGATTTTGTTTGGTAAATGATGCCAGCGATATATCACAACTCTGCTACTTGAGAGAATTATCGAGGACAGAAGAAAGGCCCGGTTTATGTCATTTATTACTGTTTTCAAATTGTACAGTTGACTTTCGTTTCAACTCCATTTCTTTTGCTCGTTTGAATTATGGAGATATATCTGTCTCAGTGCAGATATTGACTATCCCGAGATTGAGTGCTGTTACCTGTCAGTTCTGTCGACAATCTGTCCTGTGGCCTATTGTGAATCTTTGTTTGGTTTCCAGGATATTTTTATGCTCTTAACATTTTTTTCACATCCACTCGCTCATTCTGTAAGTTAAAACTCTGTTTCAAAAATTAAAATATTTATTTGAATTAATTTCTAAAATTAGATTTTCAGTTAATAAAAAATGAACATTCGTTCGTGGGTTGGAGATTTCATTCTTTGAATGTCGGATTGCAGGACGAGCATAAAAAAAAGCAGTCAATTAACATATGAAATGGTTTTAAAAATTCATCACTCATCGGACAAAGTTGTCAAGAATGTATTTGACACGAACAAGATGTTAAACTGGTCTATAACAGTTTTATCAACATCGTGCAGGTCGCGATCTGTGCATAGAGCAGATGGATCGGTAGACATAATTATGTACCCATATTTTATCCAAAATCTAATCGGGCAGTTGAATATTTTTCTATTGTTTACCAACTATTTAAACTACGGTTTGGTATAAGAAACGTCAGTTCGTCTGTGTTCGTTCTTGTCGTAGGGTTACGTTTAAGCAAACATTTTCCCCTAAAATAGGAAATTCTTCTACCGACCACTGTATAGTCACAAAATAATAAAAAACTTATTTTGCAATACAGCATTTCATACGCAAATGTGTAATCCAAAACGTAAGCGTTAGCTGTATTTTTAAAACAAAATTTACAGAATTAAAATTGTATATTTTCGTACGAAAAAAAATTATGGCCAAATTTTTCACTTACGAACCTTGTAGGAAAACAAATACACAACCAATTTAGTTAAAATAATATGGAATTGAATATCAAACGCAGAGCAACAAATAATACGTAGTACGCTATCATTACTTTCCGCGAAAGTGTGACTTTTGTTATTTTTGGCGAGCGCATCTCCATTTCAGATAACCTCTTTGCCGTTTGTTCATTCCTGCCATCATCATAAGCATTGTACTGTCTACATAATATGCCTACAACCTAGAATAGTTGGGGCTGCAGAAGCAAACTGGTGTGTCGATACCTTTTGTGTACGCGTATTTTGTTGGTTATTGGCTACACAAGACTCGTATTCGATTGTCTAAACTCTAAAGAGTTTGTTGGTTGGTCGGTATTTACTTTGGAGTTTTAGTTTGAAGACAATGCACTCCAGGCATATTGCTTGCTAGTGTCACCATATTACTGACTTGTACAGTTTTGAGTTCAAACCACACATGGCCACCGCCTGATTCTGAATTCTTAGATTGTTTTATGTCCACGCTATGACTGTTGGCTCAAGTTTTTCCAGAGCGATGCACACTGTAATGGGGTCGTCTTTAAATTCTAATCGGTACACAATTGTTTGAAAACTTGCTTACATACCCGGAAAGGTTTCTCGTCTTTACTTACTTGACCACTAAAGAATAAGCAGCATCAGCAGACCATCCCGTCAATTACTACTGGCTGTAACGTCAACAAGCACACAACCTTCTACATTTATCGATAACTGGAGCAGCATTGGTCGAGGGGTCAAACCTCTCGCCTCCCACCTATGCGATCCGAGTTCGATTCCCGGCGGGATAGGTCCCCTGATTTTCACATGTGTGAATCGTGCCGACGGGTTTTCTCGTGGATCTCCCGTTTTGCGGTTTTGCCCGCCCACTCATTCCGGCGCCATGTCACACCTCACCAGCGCCAAAGATCTGTATGTTAAGTGCTGACCAAAATCTCTTCACTTTTCATTCTCGACAACTACAACCCTACCTATATACAACCAACAATGAACCACAACGCCACTTCTTAACAGATCTCTGTACTTATTTAAGTACAGTGTAAAACATAAAATTCGTTTGCAACATCCGAGCTCATTAATTAATGGGTTAGTGAAATTTCTGGGTGAATTACTTAGGTATCTCTTTAATTCAAGTTCCCTTTGCTGTGCCAAACTGGTATTTTCTTAGTTTTTTTTTATTTTTCACAAAATCTGATAATTATATAATGAAATAGCAACGATTTAAATTTGTACGCAAGGATGAAGCTCTGGTCGTTTATCTGCAGCTTACTAGATCCTTCGACTTCAGTTGTTAACGCAATTCCCCTAACTATAGGGATCTCCTTGAAGTGGCGTTCATTTCTCTTCGTCCCCGATGAACGGAAGTATGACTCCTTTAACTTTCGCTCGGCTCGCATCGCCGCACCGCTGGGCAAGATCCAAGAACTTACGAGGGTGCGCCCTCCCACCCCTCACAACCAACCCCTCTCTCATCCGTCGGAGGTCCGGGCCAGGGACATAATTTTCCTGCAGTCGAAGAAGTTCCGCCGTGCAGAAACTGATGTCCTCGACTTGTTAGGGCGCCGTCGAAGCCACGGAGCACCTCCTCCCAGTGATCCTTTGCGAGGCGGATGACTAGTCCTTCCAAGGAGCAGTATCCTTCCTCTTCTTGAGTCACCTATCACTTTATTCCGTGGTCTTCCTTCACGACAAAGCTTCAAGGCGGTCGCTTGCTAGCACTTGAGCTGCATTGCTGATGAAACTGTGTGTACTCAATGTGTTTTCTTACGATTAAAGAGATTGTCCAAAATTTCTTTGCTCAAAATTCGATTGTCCTATAATAGGTTATTTTAAAAGAGATTGGCCCTCCTACGGGCCGATAAAATATCACATTTTATGGGTGCAACGAAAATTTGCACCTGAGTTGCGACTGGGTGCGCTGCATTGGAGTTATGTACTCACATATGCCGTACAAGAAGCATTTAATTCGCTCTGCACTTGCGGTGCGCTGCGTCGGTGCAAACAGCAGGTGGCGATATTTAATCGGCCCCCTGGATTCGAGTCCTATGTGTCTCTTTCTTGCGTCTCATGCGGCCAATAACCGACCGGGTACGCCGCGTACATACCTTTCTCCGACTTGGCAAATAGCTCCTGCGTACCTTCTCTTACCGGTTCTGTGAGAACAAAATGTTCCATAATATATAAACGTATTTTATTCTGTGTCATATTACAAATATCTCTCCCACTCCTAATGAGCTGACCCACAACCAAATTATACTCCGGAATTACATATTTCTATCAGAAGCAAACTAAACGTTAAAATAATATATGTAAATAAATAGCTTCTACATGACATTTCTAGATCAATATTGCTACATTAATAAACCCTCTGTAACTTACATATTTACTATTGAACGTTTCACATGAAAAGCCTCGAAATCATGAGCTATTTTTAATTTTCAACAGCATTCATTAACAAATCCCACTTCGGATAAATTTTGTTTCAAATAATTATAATTACAGTCGATCCTTTGAGATGTTTATATCTTTAACATTGATATAGGCCTACCATTTAAATTGTGTGACTGTGAACTACGTACTGTAGGAGGTACCGTTAAGGTTGGCAGAGTTTTGGTAACTTATTTTTGTACATAAATCAGCTGTTGAAACATGTGTCCATAAAAGTTGAAATGCTCGCAAAATCAGGGTAGGCAAGTGAATGTAAAGTATTAACATATATTGATATCAGGTAGGTGTAATTTTCAAGTTTACTTAGGGTCGTGGTTGATGCAGTGGCTAAAACACTCGACTAAGGTGATCTGGGTTCGATTCCCGGCGGGGTTGGCCCCTGATTTTCGCGTGTGGGAATCGTGCTGGGCGATGCTGCTGGTCGACGGGTTTTCTCGCGTATCTCCCGTTTCCCCCACCCCCTCATTCCGGCTCTGCTCCTATTCACATAATGTCACCTCTCACCATCGCTAAAGATTTCGATGTAAAGTGCTATCCAAAATACTCTACAATCAGTCGTGTTTATAATAACGATTTATGAAATTGGAATTAAGACTTTAATTTGGTCAATGATTTTATAGTTAGTCTTTATCATGCCGAAAAACTAGCTTACTACACGGCCACACAAGCAAATTCAAATATTTAACTTAAAATCGAATAATATGGTGCAGTGGATAAGCATTAACTCATGTTCAGAAGGATCATCTTTATTATCATGACAAACTTTTTTTTTTAATGATTTTTAATAAGGTGTGCTGAGTACTTGAACAGTGTAATACTATAGGTTGTGGGTAGTCAAAGGCCAGTTTAAATAAACATGTTTTATTTTATTATTTTTTTAAAATTATAGTTGAGATACTTGAGTTTCTTCGCGTCCACGTTTTATTACGCTACTATTTTCCTTACTTGAATGTGTTTCACAACTTTCGAACTTTCTTTCCTACACTGCCATTCGCAAAAATGTGCAAGCCCTTGTCATTAAATAAAGACTGTGAAAGCGTGGTATTTGCCTTATGGATTACAAGTTCGCCTTAAAAGTGTTAGCTCGGCAGTAATTGTCTTTATAGAGCCATTAAAATGTGTACAATAATGTTCCCGTTGATGTCATTTTTGGTGGTGTGCGCAAGAAAAACTTTGGGAAGATCTAAGAGATAAACGAACAAGCCAGAGGACTTTATAAAAAAAGGTTTTTGTCTCTTCTTTTAAAGCAAATGCAAATGAAGAGCGAAACAGAATAAAGTGCTTAGCGATCCGCGTGTTTATTCTTACGACGGAGAGAACCAAATTTACATTTATAGCCAGAAAATATGAACAAAAACAGAAACTAAGTAATCAAAATATTAATCTCAGCACTGGGACGTAAAAAATTAAAACGAATGTTCACATCTATAGGTTTAACCACTCGCATATTTTGAGCAGTAATAAAATCTGTAATTTCACGTCGTAAATATAAAGAATGCCCTCGTTCAGATTTACTCGCTGTTGTTTTGTGTTTTGCTCTTGATTGCTAGTACTGTATCATATTTTGGATTTCATAAACATGCGACTAGTCGCAAATAATTACAATAAAAAAGTGAGATGCTTATCTCTTATTTACAGAAACAACAGTTTCACTACTTGACATTTTACTGCATTTTGTCTGCAGTGCATTTATTTCCCTCCGATAATTATATCACTACACTTGTGAAGCGTAGTTGGTTACATTTTCTGCAGAAGGCGTAGAGACGTGTTTCTGATTGCACTAATCGCTGTATGATTTTTAGATGCTAGGTTTATCTACTTATACCGGGCTTGGTGCAGTGCTAAAGCGCTCGTCTCGCATTCGGAAGGATCTGGGTTCGATCCCCAGCTCCGGCCATCCTGATTTCTGTTTTCCAGGGTTTTCCGAAGTCACTGGGATGGTTCCTCAAACAGGCCATCGTGCCGGACGATGCCGCTGGTCGGCGGGTTTTCTCGGGGATCTCCCGTTTCTCCCTGACCTTTCATTCCGGCACTGCTCCATACTCACCTCATGGCACCCCTCACCAGCGCTAAAGACCTCAATGTTTAGCGCTGACCAAAAATATCTCACTCTCAAACAGGCCCTGGTCGACCCCTTCTCCCCTTCCCCCGTGCACCACTATCAAGACCATGTAAAACCTAACAAATAAATAAAATAAAATATTAAAATATAGATTGCGACAGCCAGTTGTGCAATAAAACCACAATTTGACATTCGGAGAGCAATTGAGCCAAATCATATTTGCATTTTTATACTTCTGCAGATTAACTGCCTCTCAAACTACCGAGATATGTTACTAAAAAACAATTAAACATACTTCGGTCAGTACGTTACTTAAATTTTACTACAGCTAAGAAACAATAATCAATTCCAGTGTAAATACTTAAAAAAAAACACTTGATTGAAGGAAACGAAGTTATATTTCTGTATACAGGATGCCCTTGAATAACGATTAAAGGTCTTTGTAACGTTCTCGGGAATGCGAAGACGAGTAAAAGGATACAATACACTTAAGGCTGGGAAGTACCCGTAAATTGACACACAAATTGTTATCTTCGAGGGTCGCAGTATGCATTGAAATAGTAACAGCCGCGAATATGGGTTGAGGTGATTATGGAGCTGGCACAGAAGGAAAGTACAGAAGTAACTGCCGTTCCCCGTGGTATTTCACCTACCTTCGTTATCAACACATACGAGTCTCACATGTAAGATTCTGGGAGCAACCCTGATCGTTCACTCTAAAAAATAGTCTGTAAAAATGCCACACGTGCGTATAGAAGCAATAAGAAAGTAGGTATGGTAGAATTGTTTCCCAGACATCCATGGTAGCACTCCTAAACATTTTTATGAAACAGTCAAATGCATACTAAAGTTACCAGACGTGTATTGTAGCAAGTGTAAAAGTTTGCATATTTACAAGGCGGAAGTATGGTAACTGTCCCATACTGTGTTTAGGTTAATTACTTCCTAAACATTTTAGGAAGTCTTTTTACATTGAACGTTGAATCGGAATCTCCTTGGAGCGACGCAATCAATAGCCTACACCTCACTGCCCCCTGAACTGTTAGCTCGTCCCACTTGACACTGGTTGACGTTGCAATTGCGATTTGTTGCTATTCCAATGCAGATTGCAACTCTCGAAGAACACAATTAGTGTGTCAATTTACGAGTACTTTCATGCCCTTGCGACTCAAAGTTTAGTGTATCATTTTACTCTTTTACTTTTCGCATCCCTAAAACGAACTAAGAAATTTAAACGTTATTGAGGGACAGCCTGTGTATCACACAATATGTACTTGCTGAAATTTGTGTATATATATATATACATACATATACACACATACATATATATCCTACAGCGGAGAACTGTATTCCGCCTTTATAATACACTTTTTGTCAGAAATAATTGGATTGCTCCTGCAAAAACAAACACACTATTATTACAAAAGAACTAACGGAATTCAATGGACATTAGTATTTGTTTTATTTTGTTTATCAAACCATTTTTCCTTTTTTTAAGCATTACAAATAATAGAAGTTTTCCTCGGAACATATCTGTTTTCAATAAATTTTTTGGTGAGTTTCAATAGAGTTCTCACATATTACAAATGTGCATGGAATAATAGTACCGTGAAAGTGACTTCTTACTTTTGTGTTTATTTCGTCTACGTTTCTACGTTTTCTAACATACCGCAAATTACTTACCTCTGTGAGACATGTGAGCTAGTTTGGTTTAGACATATTATTTACTGTGTCATTGGCGTGTAACTGACTAATTTATAATTCACGTATTTCGATATGTATATATGTAGACTGGCATGTGGCTAAGTATTTCGTAAAGGCCTATCCAATTTAACAACGCTTAAGGAAATTTAAAACCATAATGTTTGAATAAATGTACAAAAAATATTACGATACGATACTAGTTTTGTTGGATATTTGTGTAGGTCATAAATAAGCTAACACTTTATTGTAAAAAGTTTGGTAATATTTAACGAAACGTAAAAAAAAAAAAAAAAACACTTGGATGACTTTTTTCTTACCCCAGCTGAGATCTTCTCCTATGTTACCTTCGAATAAATATACTACATGCTTAATTAATTATATGCTTATTTTTTCACTGTACAGTAGTAAATTGGATAATTATAATTAATTCTTCACTAAAATATACAACCACTAGCCTTTCCTTCACAACGTACCACAATTATTTATATGTATATGAGCGTAAAATAGAGTGTACCGATGTTGTGAGCGTGTAATAAATCAGTTGCGAATTTAATGAAAAGTTATATACCGGGAATAGAATCTTAGGGTAGGGACAACCAACCTGCAGATGTGTACGTAAGGCTTTAAAATAGAAAAACTCAAGTTTATTAAAAATAATGCTATGCTGTAGGTAACAATTTAATTGGTAAAGGCCGAGTTACAATGGACATAAGTACTAACACAGTTTTAACCTCAAGAATTACTAGCTACAAACATACATACAGATAAACACGTACACAAAGTAAGTTATACAACTTTTGCCTAATACTAGTGCTGTGTAAAAAGTTAGGCCAATCACAAGCTCTGCAATGCGATACTACGTTGTCAAAGTAGAAAACGACAATGAAAAGCTTATGTTGTTGTTGGTCGCACAGAAAAATTACTGTCATATATTTGATTATGAAGAGGGGACGTTTTTCAGATTTTTAAAGAGAGAAGTGTAATAGTATAAACAAAATAAATCTGCATGAAAAACCTTCAGATGAAGTTTAAAATGATAGAATATTATTTACAGTAAGATTTATATATTTGTCTACATTTCGCCAACTCACTCCTTTAAAACAATGACAGCCAAACTTCTACCTTCTATTACTTAACTTATAACCATTGTAACAGGCCTTCGGTAACTGTGTTTATATTTATGATATTCTTATCACAATAAGTATGTAGGCCTATGTGCTAAGTCAATGTTCGTTGTGTCCTAGGCTAACTGGAACAGAATGCTTATCAGTAGTGACTATACAGTTATTTGTCGAAAATACAATCAAACATGAACGCTACGACAGCAAAACATGTTATGGAACACTGAACACATTTATTTAATAACAACGATAAATGCCTCAAAAAGTTTACAGAACAAGTACAGCAGTCACAAGTCTCATGTAGGCTCTTTTATCAGACGAACGAAGACTACTGTACTGAACTGTAGATAGAACATTGCTCCTTTGTAATCACAACATTCTACTTTTGTAGAAAGTACTAGCCAGTATAAACGCCTTATTTTGGCAAAGAAAATGTCTTTGACGCTAGTTTAACTGGCTATAAATAAGCCTTGTTATATAACAAATAATGACTTCAATACTACTTCCTTGGGCTTACTTAAATTTTCCTCTAAAAATATTTTTATAAGAAGAAATTTTTTAGTCACCAAGACAGGTGGTTATTTTTAACACAGATCATGTGTTAAATATACCTTAGTATTTGAGGATTTTTAAGAAGCACACATTTTAGGCTATAAATTATAATTTAAATAAAATTTCCTTTGCGACAAGTGGGCTTTTCAATGGTTCGTATTTAAATCAAAATTTTCTTTACACACTCCAACCAAAAATCAAGTGTTTTTAGAATGAAACGTTGGATATCTGTGACAGCACTGATGATTATAAGGTAAGATAAGTGGGCTTTACGTCTTGACAGCGAGGTCATTAGAGAAGGCGAAAGACGAGTTGGTACAATGACAGAAGTTGGCAGAGGAATCGACCATGGCCTTTTTCAAAGAACCATCTCAACATTCGCATGGAGTGACTTAAGGTTTCCCATTTGAAACCAAAAATAAGGATGGTTGGAACCGGGGATCGAACCCGTGTCCTCCCGGATGCAAGTCAAACGTGATAAGGATGCGTCACCTCGCTCGATGTCGGTATTGTTGAGGTTAGCTGTGCTTTAGTTAGTTACTGACCAGGTAAGAAACGAGTACTACCTGACCTTGTAGTAAGGGATTATTTACTTGTTTCCTTGCAGGGTTATTATTAGTTTGGCATTACCCACTGCATCTCTGACCAAGGTGATCCAATTGTTTAATCTATCAATTTACTGAATAAGCAAATAAAGGTTAATTGATTTTGATACAATAGGGGCGAGGTGAGCACGAGAGGTTTTTTTTTAGCGATATTTGTTTTTTACGCCTAAACGAAAGCAGATATGAAAAATATGTTAGATAGTTTCTTTTAAAATAATTTTCTTCATGTTGACTGATTATTTTAACGCAGTAAATACTATTGTTTTAACTAGTTATGCAATTATCTAAATTATGGTTAATCCACTTTGTAGTCGAAACCGTATAATTTGTTTGCTTTGAAAAAATTAGCTATCACAGCAAAAACCATTTCAAACAAAACTGCCAGACATATTTTTGACATTTGCTATCGTTTAAGCTTAAAGAATTGTTATCGCAAAAACAACATAAACTAAAGAGCGAGGCCTTAAGGCGGCCGCCTACCTCACTCTTCAAATGCGTTGCAGTGTGTTCGTAAACAGGTTTTTTCTACGAAAATATTCCACGTGTGCCCATTGTGCCAACGTACGAAAAGAAAACAAACTTCAGACAAGGTCGGAACCTCATTGTTAAGACACCGTGCTAATTGAAAACACTGTTTCAAGCCCTCCAACATGGCTAAAAACTGCCTTTTCAGACTTCTGTTCTTTAAAATGTACTAACCGGATGTATGTGAAACTCAGATTGCGACCTGCACTGAACTTAGTTGCAGACTTTCCACTAATAGAATTATATGGTCACCGCTTAGTGTCCCATAGTAAAAACCGTTCGGCGGGAACCTTGCACGCTAGTTCAGCGCTTGGCTCGTTAAGGCGACGCGACATTTGATGCGCGCTTCAAGGTCGACCTTACAGCTCCATCGCTTTTGAGCATCTCACGCGCGGGTAGGAGGCGCCCTTAACAGCAAGATCTTAAGCGACGATGAGGGTGACGTGACGTGAAAGGACAACACAACATCCATACTCGAGCCAGAATTCGAACCCAGGGTCTCTTTTACACCGTAGACCGGCGTCTAACTAATTACGCTACGTAGTGTGAGTGAAGAGATTTTGGTCAGCGCTTAACATAGAGGTCTTTAGCGCCGGAATGAATGGGCGGAGGAAACAGGATATCCCTGATAAAACCTACCGACCAACGGCATCGTCCGCCACGATTTCCACATGCGAAAATCCGGGGACCGACCCCGACTTGGCAGCGCAAAGAAACCAAATGGTAATGCACAGACATGTATTTCAGTATGGAGATGTCAGAAACGTTCACTCAGCAACTGACAGCACTGTAGCCTCGGAGTCAATATTCCTTCACACTTCTTCCTCTCCGCATGTCTACTCGTCCCTCAGTGCGAGATGATGTTCACGTGGAGAACTGGCGTCGTGTTTATCTCGTGGCCGCGACGGGTCGCATCTGCTAGCACTTCCACGCGGGCCGGTGTTACTGTTACACTAGTGCCGGTTCAAGGTCGCCTGCCGCGCCGTCAACGCCAGTCCTGCCCGCGAGACTCGGTCAAGCCCCTCCCCTGTCTGCTATGCTATTTTAGTGTTCCAGACACACGAGAGCTACCGGACAAACTGCGTGCTCGTTAAGTTTCCCGCCTGGTAGAGTTCCAGGCCTACACGCGGCAAGACGAGAGAGTCGTCGCATCAAGTATCTCTCTAGCCTCTAGGCGCAAGTTGCTGAACGTGACTTTCAGTGATGACCATATCATTTTATGAACTATTAATAACGATAAAGGTGTGTTGCATAAGCCTAAAACTTTTAGAAGAATCTCCGCCAAGATCTGCAAGCCTAAATAGAACGCATAAACTCCCATTTCCGCCATTTGCGACTGATAAAAGCTCGACTCTAATTTGACGGTGTTATGCATCAATAGACTAAGCGCAATTTTTAATTTGTGAGGAAAATATAAACAAATTGAAACTGTCTTACGAAATGCGTATTCGTATTATAAATCCAATATTCGTTTTCCCAGGAAACAGGGGCAAAATACTTTTAAAGGACAGTTTCAATGCAAAAAAAAAAAATTATACGAAAACAGCAATTGGCGCTTAGTCTGTTGATGCTTAACACAGTACAATTAGTAACAGTAAAAAACATACAGTATGTCCATAAAGTCATGGTGAACGGCTGATCCGTTGCTCTGCACAGTTCGTGGTGTTGCGTCATTACCTGTGTGCGCACGCACGCGTACTTAAACAACAGAAACTTGGAGAATTTTCCTTTCATTTGGTGCAGATTTCACATTTCTATCTTCTTTTGTTGCTTTCCTGTGAGTGGTCAAAAGTGCACCGTGACTTTACGGACAGACTGTATTTCCCCGCAACATTACATCGCGTTTGTAGCACATGGTAGGTGGCTATCATAAAAGTTTAAGACAAAATTCGTAATTTTGAATTTCCACCAAAATTCCTCAACTTTTTCGTGTAAGTTGGATTATATTTTTAACCAAATAAAAATATAGGTTTTATAGTCTACGTATGAGCATTATGACAACGCTATACTGGTCACACCAGCTAGGAAAGTCTTTGTGACGCGCAGAGGGGAAATTTCCTCCTCCTCCTACCCTTAACCAGCTGAGGTGTGCGAATCTGCTGATTGGTTGTAGCTACTAATGGCGCACTCAGGGTTCCGTCATTTCCCCTCTTACTGACTGGGAGGGGAAATGTGGGGCGGGTAGCTGTGCAGTAGATACCATTTCACATCCTCTGCGCCACTCTCTCAAAACCTTTCCTACGCTGCGGGACCAGTACCTTTATTGTTCCACCGCCGTACAAATAATACAGCACATTTAATAACCGAAATAAATTAATGTGCAAAGAAAGTAAAAGCTACTTCAGGATACTTTGACAGTTACACATACAACAATTTTCTGAATTTTCAAAACAATTGTGTGAAATTATGGGCATTTCAGCATAGTTCGACATTATTGCAAAATGACGGATTATTTTCTCGCACCAATTAGAAATATGTTACATTTCCGAGGTATACAGTCTCTTGTGCAGTAAGGGCGATTCATGCGCTATCATAAGATACTTCATAGCCTCTGTGCACAAGTCACTGAACTGGCGTGTACTCTCGCATTTGTCGGCTCGTTTATATCAGACTTATAGCGTTAACATAGCATACGTTAGTTACTTGTTAGTTCCTTGATCTGCCGTCTATTGACTATGGCCGTTCTACGTCAACTCAACCATGCTCAATATCTTACCTCTCCCCCCATTGCAAAGAAATTCAGAATAGTATTACTACCCAAGATGTTTCCTTTTTAACCATTTTTTAAAGACAATCTTGTGAATAAAAAAATCTTAAAATCCAAACAGTCGAATAGACCGATGTTAGATATTTATTTAAATGTCACTGCCTCAGCTCCTAATTGAGTTACAAATGTTTTTCAAAGTTTGTTTGTATGTCCTAATTTGATGACACATGAGGTCACCACATAAAAAATTAGATACAATTATTTCTTATTATATATAAAAACCATTACATTAAATTATAGCTGTTTCTAAACCTACTTGTAACGTACTGTACACGTACGAGTTCCTACAAATTCACGAACTAAGTAGTACGATATTGTTTTAGTTGGATGTCTAATGTTTCCTGCAGCTTTATTATTCCAATTTCTGAACATGAAGGTACTCATACACTTTAAAAAGGCTTGTTTGTTGTTATTGATTAACGACAGACATTTCTTTCTGGATATTCTTGCTAGGCTGCCGGATGGATGCATCTTAATAATTCAAGATTTATACAACCATAATATTTTCTGTGGTTAATTTTTGTTTTAAAATTACGCTTGATCGCTGATACGTGGGAAATTCGCACATGTCTTTAAGACAACATCTACTGGCCTGCATTATGAATATAGAAAGTATGAAACGTATCCGTATTTTACGAACATAAAATCACTTAAATGGCTGTTATGAAGACAAGTTTTCTTGGCTAAATCTGCGTGTGTGTAATACGGCGTATCCGGGCTTGAACGTAATTAATAATAATGGTTTCGATACTTTTAATGGTGAGAAAATCCTTTTGTAAATTTTCACGGGATGCTGACGATAAAAATTGTTAAAATGCAGGGAAAAGTTAATCCGGTCGGTAGAAAAGGAAATCGTTAAGGAGAATAATATGTTGTGAATTTTAAATGTGCGAATCTGCGCGCCTCGGTCTGGTAGCTGTAATAATTACACTGCTGTGAATTCCGGTATTGAACATTTCGAGAGCTTTTTGTAACGGCGTCGCCCATCAATCGCACAGCTCGTGTGAATACCGATTTTAATTTCAGCATGTTCCGGTACATGATTCACGAGCTTGTAATGAGTTCAAAATGTCAAACGAACCCACGAAGCACATTTCCCTTAGTTAATGAGATACGGAAACAAATAGCTGGAGCGAATACATATTTCGATTTCCTACACATGAAAGGGAGGGTCATTACCAGCAATGAATTGAGTACATGCATCTGACCATTTTACGTCATAGCTATGTTCAAACAGTCATTGCCAGTTTTATTCCACTGAATTATATTTTACTAACCCTGGATGCTTCTGAGAAATGTGAAGGTATTTTACTTTCGTATGAATAATTTAAACAAGAATATTGTGTGACATTTTGAAAATATAGATATTAATTTAACGCCTGGTAGTTAAACTAAGTATATAACAGATACGTTTACTGTTAAGTTGTGAAATACATTTGCAATTGCAACTTACGCACTGTACACAAATATTGTATTTTTACAATGAACATTTTGTAAAGAATGGCCGAAGCAATGTTGACTCAGGTACTACAGTAGACGAAGCAAGTGGTTATAAATACATATATTGTCTTTAAAACAAATATTTATTATTATTGAAATTATGTTGGCTGTTAAACAAAACCAAATTCGGCGCCATGTAACGTTCTTGTTATTTTTTTAAATATATAATTTGGTTGCAAATTTTTGTGCACTGTAAAAAAATTGTAAGAGTAAATTTTGTAAACATACAAGATTTATTTTTGTAATAATACGCAGATATTTTGATCTATAATATTTGTATACTTCCAAGCAATATTGTATAAATATATGTTGACAATTTTTGTTTGAAAAAGTTATCGTAAAGGGTTATCAGTTAAAATATTATCTTTAACATATTTTCCTTTGTATAACTCCGTCCCAGCCACCTTGGCAAGAAGCGCACTTATACGATTATACAAGTATAAAATGCATAATTTTTTATTTCTTCGAAATACTGTTAGTATTGTAAACGACGCATCTAGTAGCTACATTTACCCAACATGGAAAATTTTAGTTTTTTAGCATGCGTGGCAAATGTCAAAATTTGCACGTTACGGGGGCATACACGCAACATAAACCAACAGACGAGATAAATGTTACTAAACGCAAAACAACACATATTTGTATTTTGAAATAATGAAAATAAAGTGAATTTATATAGAATTAGCGATATCTTTGGTACATTAAAAAAACCTTTTAAGTCAAACGAATATTTGGTTTTCAGCAAGTGGCAACATTCCTCCTGATTACAAGGTACCAAGTTTTTAGATATATGTTCCGTCAGTTCGTTGTGGTGTATGTCATGGTAACAAGTGTACACCTCATCTTCTACTATGCGACGAGCTGCTACGACGAGTTATCGAGTTGCACGATAAGAGATGATAGTAGCGTAACCCTGTGCTTTCGACGTCAGTGGGCGACTCAATTAAAAATCTGAGAGCGGTTCATTGTATACCGACTCGACACGCTCTCTCGTGTGTCTGGAGTATTAGTGAGACACGTGTCTGTCACACATAACTACAATAAGTTATATTGCTAATGCGACGATTTTAGTAAGCACTAGAACGCCCTTAAGGCTATGATTCATTAGTTCTGCTGCGCTCACGATATATATATATATATATATATATATATATCTTAAACGAGAGCAGATATCGAAAAATTGTTCCACAGTTTTGTTTTAAAACATTGTATACTATGTTAACTAATTTTTCAAGACAAGGTACACGATGATTTCAGTTAATTATGCAATTACGTAAATTCTCGTCAATAAACTAACTAGCTAGATCTATATAATTTTTGTCCAGAAAAAAAATTTGGACTACATAATAATAACATATTAACAAAACTGTGCAAAATTTTTTTAGGTATCTGCTTTAGTATAACAATAAAACAAATAATTATCCCGACATCAGTAGAAATGATGGCGTTCTCGTGGCAAAAGTGCATAGTTTTATATTTGTACGAAATAGTGCTAGTTTTATGAACGTTATTTGTTTGTGACTACTATTACCACTTGTGAAACATTTTTTAGTTCTCATAGTCTTCTCACAGCAGCATGTCAAATGCAAAATTTGCAAGTTACGGGGGATCATGCTAGTTACAAAAACCAACCGACTTACTCGAATGTCATAATTTACACTTAAATTAGATAGTATGGGCCATATTGCTAAAATATATAAAACTACACAACCAAGTCCCTTTGTATTTCTTAAAAAATGACCAAATATGAAGAAAATTATCTTGATTTTAGAATTTTAAAAAATACAAAGGAATTGCATTGTGTGACTTTAAACATTTTAGCACATGACCCGTACCATCTAATTCCAATGTAAATTATTTCATTCGTGTTAAGTCAGTTAGTTATTGTTATTAGCATGTTCACGTAACTTGCAAATTTTGACTTTGACCTGCCGCTATGGGAAGACTATGAGAGTTAAAAAAAGGTTACACAAGTGGAAAATGTAGTCAAAAGTAACGTCTGTAAAACTAGCACTACGTCGTACAAATATAAAACTATGCGTTTTTGCCACGTGAACGCCCTTAAGGGGACCGCTTACTCAGCCTGCCGAGCGCTGTGCAGATATTTGGTAGATAAAATGTTATTAGAAAATTGCTGAACTTACGTGTTGATGAAATAATATTCATAGAACTAGACAAGCATTTAAGTTCTTTCCCTGATCTCTGAACCTTATTATTTGCAACTGAATAAGGAGAAAAATGGGAGTTTCTCAGTGTATTTTTAGGCATGAACATCTTTGTGAAGAATCTAAAAAAGTCATGGGCACGTTGCACAGCTTTATCTCCAATATTACCGCATAAAACATCTCATAAAGGGGAGTTATCGGCGAGAATACAGCGCTCAAGTTCTGTAGTTTGTGCTTAGAGGCTAGGACGAGGCGTGATACGCGAACCTGAGTCATCCGTAGCGCTTCCACACATTTAGGTACCAGATGGACAAAATAAGTTTAACCAGACGACCTCTAGGTTCTATGTCCCTCTCAATCCCATCTTGAAAACTAGGCGGAAGTTGCTGTTGATAGACGGTTATTTTTCTCGTGGTACTCATTACTCCTCGCGCTCAGTCTTGAATTTCACCATTGGCCGAAATTATCATTTCACCGCTTTTGCAGACGCTGACGACCTTGGTTTTTAGAGTGAAAAATAGTTGGCAATTTGGATGAATTCAATTTTTGCTATAACTTTCATTGAAGACATTTTTCTACATTCCGCTAATTTAGGGCGTAGAATACTATGTGAGTAACTCTATACCCTTAACATAAACAAAACTATTTCATTAATTCAGTTGGTATAGGTAAAATAACTGAATTTTGAAAGAAAAGTACTTATTTACATTCGAAATACCGAATGGATTTATTGATGTGAAATTTAGTGTCAACCATGTGATATACTACGATCTACTAGAGTCTAATGTAAAATGGCTACATTGTCTTACATTCAGGCGTTTACCAAAAAACCTCTCCGTGACACAACTTCAGTTCCGTTGCAGAACAAATAAGTGTACACTGAGTGAAATATTTTGTTGAGTTAAGCAGAATTGGCTTGGCGCCACCAATTAATTTGGTTCTAAATAACAAAAGTTAGCTAACAGTTTTGTTGCTGAAGCATAACTACTACGGTGTTAGTATTATGTTGCCCAAGTGTAATATTAGGCCAGTTCAACTTAGTATTTGTTAGTCGGTGCACATATTTTTGTGCCGAACCCTTGACGAAGAAATCTTGGTTGCATCGAGAATCGAATTCGGGACTTCTCGCATTGAGCTCACTAGCATATGTAGCCAATAAAATATATAGGCGATAAGAACATGCTAATAGATGTTAGGCTCGTGAAAAACATGACATTCACGCACATGTATACCACCCAATTTTATGTATTTAGGATTTGCATTCTGTAGAATTTATAAAATCGGGATAGTTTGCATCATCGCCAAATTCACTTAAATTTATAGCGAAAATAATAATTGTCACGTAAATGATAAAATAACTATGGAGGTGTGGTTACAAACTACGCCGTTCACAAACACGGAGGTATTCTTTGTAAAAATAAAAGTGTATGTATAATTTAATTAGCATAGGGAGTTACAGACGTACATAAACCTCTTGACACTGGAATTTGCGACGACACTAAACATTTATTTTTTGAAGTTGGACGCCTAAATAACATTTTATGTCATAAAAATAACTAAAATGTTTTCAGTCAAATACACTTAAATTTGGATCAGTCAGCTCATTGCCATCTAAACTCTTATACTCATACGCCTGGGTATGATATTGTTGGAAATTAACATTATTCAAGTTTTGGATGATAAAGTTAAAATACTAGTGTGAGTTACCTTCAACAAGTCATAAACTTGGTACATATTACTTAATAGATCTGCAATTGCCTCTTGATTTCAGTGCAGTGTACATTTTAGCACAACTTCCAGAAATATGAAATAAATTCTTTCAGTACTTCAAACAACTTTGCACTCATAATTTTTTTTTATTATTGTCAATGAAAATAATAACCTTACTATCAACAAACTTATTTACAATTTAGTATACATTGTCTATTAGCATTTTCAATGAAAATAATAACCTTACTATCAACAAACTTATTTACAATTTAGTATACATTGTCTATTAGCAATACCAAGAGAACATAACCATGTTTAGAGGACTGGCACAGATCAATACACAATAAAAAATATTTAAAAACTCAGTAGAGGGAAATAGATCAGATTCATGAAAATGACTTAATAATTTAGTAAGGTGGTTCTGAAGAAACATACGCAAACACTCGGGGAATTAAATAAAAGAAACAAAATTAATACATATTTATTCTGACATAAAAATTTTTGAAACCATTCTAATAATAGGGATACCTATTACACTGCTTACAAACAAATTATTACGCCAACGTAAATCAAATATTTTACTACCAGGTACTTCGGCAAATAAACTACATCTTGTGTTGGGAAAGCAAATTCAGGCGTATTGCATTAGGCAGTGTGTTCTTACAAAATGTTTTGTTAACTCAAAAAATAATATATTTAATTCTAAGTAAATAAATAAATATTTAGTAATGCATTTTAGTGTACAGAAGCGAAATGAAGTGGCAGTGTTTTTGATGTAGGGAGGGATATTTGGTGGGTTGTAACAACACGAGTATCTGATAGGCAACTTAAAGAGCCCTTTACAGCTGGCGCTTGAATGTGTTGCACCGTGTTAGGTTAAAGTTTTTTTTTAGAAATACTACTAAACGTGCGCTTGCTATCTTTATCTAAGAAAAGAAAACGCATTTAAAGCTATGCGTCTATATTTTTTCTGGCTAGATATCATGCTTAGATACATGGTTTCAGAGCGTTTTAAAATTGCTAAAAATGGCTGTCACGTAAAAAATATCAACCGGAGTCGTAAAATAAAAAAATATAGACGCACGAGCTCGACTCAAGCACGCACATTCCGTAAATAAAGGAAAAAGCCAACAACAAAAACAATACACGTCATTTTAGCGCTCCGCACATAAAGTTGTTGACGCACGAACCAGCCTAGTTCTTATAGCCTGCCTGTTTCCGTACTTCAAACGCGGCATCCAGCCCTTGCTGTATAGGGCTATTAGAGATTCCCTGTTTGCTAGAGACGATGAATTACCGCGGTAAAATTTGACTGTTTGCTAGGTTTCAACGTGCGTTTACCGTGTCCGAAGCTTCGGTTATCCTACTGGTGATCGCCTGTACGTAAGAGAGTGAAGGAGAATACTGCTAGTGTAATATTTTATTCCAGTGATTACCGGAAAATGTTCATCCAATCATGTATGTTGCAGTAGCGAAGCGTGTTCTTGTTCCAAGGCCAACTCTATAATAATCCGACTTTACACGCTGGGCACCTGCCTATCACGCTCAATGAACACATACGTGAAACGACGGGCAGCTCGTTGGCGAACTTCGCCGCTTATTGGTTGCCCGAGACTGTTTGGCTCCTGCATGTTACGGCAGGTTTCCTATTTGCCTGGGTGCCGGTTATCAGAGCAGCTGCCTGACGCTGATTGGCAGTAGGTGTTTCCGTCATGTTGCTGGCCAGGGAAGCCATTTTGCTGGCGTGTGTGACGGAGTTCGCTATCCTATCGGTAGAGCCCGGTAATTTTCGCGAAAAGAATTTTGCAGCACTTTGTTTCAGTGTCTTACGTGTACACCTGCATCTCTGCTTTATGGCCAGTGATTGGATGCCGTAACACCCAGCGTGTGGAGGTTAAACCCGCAAATCACAGACGTGTAGTGTGACAGTTATCCGTGTACTGATTGGTACAGTCAAATGAATATCAACTCTGCACAAAAACACTCTGTCAATAGCCATGAAGTTGAACTGCAGGTGTGCACGTAAGACACTGAAACAAAGTGGGGCAAAAATCTTTTCGCGAAAACTACCGGGCCCTACCTATCGGCTATTTCACTTCTGTACTCCTAAATACTCTGTGGTGAAGGTGAGTTGCTGAGACCTAGGTACATTATTTGGGGAATCTGCTCTTCGTCACTTAAAAGCTATTGGCTCGAGAGTATGATAGTTGAAAGGTTTCACACACAACTATGAGCAGTGTACACTCATTACTTACCAGATCATGCTCTAAAACACTCCAGGCTACGCCACTTGCATATTGTAGGCTAAGAGTGTGTGAGAAATATTGGTTGGCACTTAACATCGAGGTCTTTAGAGGTGGTAAGAGGTGACATGAGATGAGCATATAGCTGAACTGGAATTAAGGAGTGGGAGAAATATGAGATTCCCGAGAAAACCCGCCGACCAACGGCATCGTCCGGCACGATTCCCACATGCGAAAATCCGGGGGCCGACCCCGCCGGAAATCGAACACGGATCGCCTCGGTGTTAGACGAACGGTCTGACCCCTCGGCCACCAGCTTTTCTCAGTGCCTTGTCTGCAGATCTGCTTCGTTATCAGTGATTGGATGTTTATAACTTGCACGGGTCTTGGGGTTCTATCTTGAAATATTCACGTGTTGTGTCTAAGTAACCTTACACAGATCAATCAGCACAGTAAAATGCGAAACGTCTCACATTGCCAATGAAGCAGAGCTGCAGATGTATATGTGATATACTGAGACAAGCCAGTGCAATTTTCTCGCCGATAACGAGTGTCACTATCCGGCTGCTCTGTGCTCGGGACTCGAGGCGCGGACCTAACCGCTGGTGAAGCTCGGGGGTGGTCGCCCCCTGAAGGTGGTGGAGGGGGCACCCCACACCAAAGGGGGCCGCTCTGGACCACCCACGGGGCTAGGGGGCGGCGGAGCCCTGTAATTTAGCGGGACCCCCGCGACCGCGAACCAGGGAATTAACCGCGGAAACGAAGGGCCGCAGACGCGACCCTCCCTCTCCTTCACAGCCCTTGTCATTACGGTCATTATCCCCGCGGGCGTCTGTCCCTCACAGCGACTGATACCCACAGCGTCCCTTCCCCCTCCAAGACTTCTCCTTGCAGTGCACTTGTGAGGTGGGCGCAGTCACAATATCACCTTGGGATGCTTGGAAACGAAAATCGCCTGCTTCGGCCATGACTCTCCAGAACAACAATTTTGTCCACTCGTCATTCGAGCAGGATCGTAGTCAACGGGAAGACAGGGGTTATAAAGATGTATAGATATAGAGATGTTGGAATATCGCGAAAATATTTTGTGCCAACATATGCTTTAAAACGCGGTAGTTAATTGCAACGCTTATGATTAGGTGATATATTTCTGATACAACGTAGCTGTCTGCAGACCAATAACAGGCATCAAATATTACAATATCGGGAATATTATCGGCTCTGTCAAAAAGGGAACAGCTCCAAGTACAAGCTAAAGCCAGTAATCTTCTGGTAAGCTGAACGTGTGTTGAAATCCAGCAAGAGTCAAGTTTCCCGCGATAAACCATCATCTCTAATGATGGTTTACCCCGGGAAAATTTGACTCTTAGCTGGGTTTCAACGTACATTCAGTTTGTCAAAAGCTCACTGGCTGGTCCCTGCACGTGGACCTGTTGCCCTATTTCACTGGGCCAATAGGAATCCCACTACAGTATTGTAATATTCTATGTCTGTTATTGCCTATTGGTCTGCAGACCGCTACGGAGTGTCAGACGTGTATAGCTAAACCATACATGTTGCGAGGAACTACATAATTAAACTAAACGCAGTATGGGACAGTTACCATACTTCCGCCTTGAAAATATGCAAACTTTTACATTTATTACTAGAGGAACGATTATTTCGCGTATTGATTCTAGGTCAGGTTTAACGTCAATAACGTATACTTCACTCCTCCTCCTGTGATTAGACGAGAGCGGTTTAACACACATTTGACGACTGCAAGCCAGTTATAAATAAGGAAACAAGTCTTTGGGATATCACGTGCTACATGTTTGTACTGTTATAAGCCAATGGATATTCGACTTCAGCCGGTACACATATAGAACTGAGAAGTCTAGGCTGTTGCCAGATGAATACGCGAAATACTCGTGCCTCTATTTATTACATTACATGGCTGGTAACTTAGGAGTGCTACCATGGATGACTGGGAAGCAATTATGCCATACCTACATTCTCAGTGACCCTATACGCACGTGTGATAAATTTACTAGCTATTGTTAGAATGTGTAATCTCTAATTATGGTTTGCGTTGAGCCAATAATGTAGAAGCAAGATTATAGGTTCAATCACGTGATGTCACTCGGATAGAGAGCATCTAATCAGCAGTTACTAGATATTGTTGGAGGCCAGTCTACAGGTCAGGGAGCGCGCGAATTTTCCCGGTCGTTATCTAGTGTCAAAGGATTCCGCAAAACTCACGCACCAATGCTGGCAACGCCACGACACAGAAGAAAATAGTAATACAGACGTGAAATGACATTGCGGCTTATTTGATAGGGCAAACTTTCTTTACCTTCCACTGGGCTGCCCGAGGTATTGATACCAGTCCTGTGTCTGTTAGGTCCCTGTGTGTTGCGGCAGTTTTCCTATTGGCCTGGCTGCCTGCTAGTGAGACAAGTTTTAGCCCCGAAGGCTAGCACACCCTCCTTCCACCCGCATTGAAACTGTACTCGGACGAGTGAATCAATGCACGGTACATATCCTCTTCTTTTCTTGTGACTCCTCTTGATGCCAGCATAATTACTAAACACGGCTTTCTGCCGGTAATCCATTTAAAACTTGACGAGTGAATCAATGCACGCTACATATCCTCTTCTTTTCTTGTGACTCCTCTTGATGCCAGCATAATTACTAAACACGGCTTTCTGCCGGTAATCCATTTAAAACTTGCCCTCCTCGCCAATCAGTGTTCGCCCAGACCCAATTTTAATTAGGCCTTTACCCAGGCGGCACCTTATGGGTCATCGGAACCTAATATTTCTAGCATCTTTACTGCCTTTTACTCCTGCTCCAGTTGTCTGAGCCATTGGTCGAAATCTTCTGCTCGTGAGACAGTCGTCTCATGCTGATTGGCGGTGCGCGTTTCTGCCATGTTGCTGGCCAGCGAAGCCATTTTACTGGCGTGTATGACTGAGTTCGCCGTCCAACCGGCTTTTTCTCTCCTGTATCCCTAAATATTCTGTGGCCACGACATTGAATATGTTTAGTAATTATCGGTAGAGACCTGAAAAATTCGCGTTTTCCTTCAGTCACAAGCCAGAATTCCAGCAACTGTATGTTCGTGTTACTTTCACGATAGGTCGTTGACTTACTTGACACCGTTTAGAAATAGATGAGCCAATAATATGAATGTAACCAAATGCAGGCCCATTTTACTGTGTCATCGAGCAGCTAATGAGCAGCTGTTGTCTGCATGAATACACAAATATTCTTGAAGGCTAGTTTACAGGTTAGTGAACCCGCGAATTTTTCCGGTCTCTAATTATCGGTTGGTTGCTGGCTAATCGAGACTCTAAGCATGGACTAGTATCAAATGGAACGTTCCGTATTGGTCGGGCGACATTCTATCACTAGGGCCCGGTAGTTTTCGCGAAAGGAATTTTGCAGCACTTTATTTCAGTGCCTTACGTGCGCACCTGCATCTCTGCTTTGTTGTCAGTGATTGGATGCCGTAGCATACAACGTCTGGAGGTTAAACCCGCAAATCACAGACGTGCTGTGTCCCAGTTATCCGTGTACTGATTGGCACAGTCAAATGAATGACGACTCTGCGCAAAAACACTCTGCCAATAGCCATGAAGTTGAGCTGTAGGTGTGCACGTAAGAAACTTAAAGTGTGGCAAAATTAATTTTGCCAAAAATGCCTGTTCCTACCTAATAGAAGAGGCTTCACCCTCGTGCCTCGCCACTACAGATAGCCAGCTCATGACTTTGTACAGACGTCGCAAAGTACAGCTTACCTTGCAACACACCCACGCCACACCACTGCTTACAATACTCGGCATGAACACGCGCTGTAGTAGTTCCGCGACAACGGCGCCTGGCCGTGCCCTACTGGCCGCTGTTGACACGGCGGTGTTTGGACGGCCCGCGGGGGTCGGAGGTCATCATGATACGTGTCCCCGCGCCAGATGACAGCCCCACCGCCCCGAGGTCACCCGCGCTTCATTCTCGGGCGAGGTACAGCTGCCCCGTTGGACGCGGCATTGGGAAGTGGCGAATGAAGCATGTCGATGGATTCCGGTCACACCGTGAGAGTTAGCGGACGCTAGCTGTTTTTTTACGTGGAAACTATGTGGTGAAATCCAGTTAGGGGCGGATCCAGAATGGAATTGAGGGAGAGGGGTAATATATTTTTGCTAGCACCGGTTGGCCGATTTAAAGCGGTGGGTCCGGGGGTCCTCCCCCGGAAAAAAATTTTGATTTTAAGATGCAAAATGGTGCACTTTGAGAAGATTTTGAACGTTCATGTTTAACACACAACAGATACAAATTGGAACATTTTCAAAGGGTTTACAGCCAGTTTCTTAGAATATGTTGCAAATTTCGTAACACCTACTGCATTTTCAATAGTTTGAAAAAAAGTATAACATTTCTAATACAAGGTTGGGCTCTTGGAGGGGGGGAGGGGGGTTATTTCCCCAATATCTCCCTCCCCCCCTTCCTTGTATCCACCACTGAGTCCAGTGCAGGTTTATATGATATATTCTCATCTATAACAACGTGGAAAAGTAATTTTAAGTACTTTTGAGGAGCTTGGAAATAATGTTTTTAGAGGACGACATTTTTAAAACCATAGGGACACAGTTTAAAGTGTGCCTTCTATTCGTAGATAAACGCATTGGAAACATTTTTAACAGTTACAGAAAAAAGCTATTCGTACCACGCTACAGCACGACTCACGTGTCAGGTCCACTATCTCTTAAGGATGTAGAATATCTTGGAACTATGGCGCGAGCAAGGTTTTAACTTATTTAGGGCCGCTCGGATGTCACGAACATATTTTTACATCAGCTCGTTTCAGTACCTGACGAGTACGTCTGTAAATCTGTTCCGTGGCTATTGGCAGCGTGATCTTTGTGCAGATACGTTTATAATTCCACTGAGTCAATCAGAACAAGGTTATTTATAAACCACACATATTTTATTTGCGAGTATAGGCCTAACCCCAATATGCTGAAAGTTCAAAACACCCAATCGCAAACAATAAAGCAGAGCTGCAGGCGTGAACGTTAGGCGTCGAAACAAATTAGTGAGTAAGTCTTTTCGCAAAAATATATGGTTTCTACACGTAATTAAGACTTTGTAATCGACAGTGACGTCAACAGCGACGGAAACAGTGACTCAGAGAACCATATACCGGAAATTGAAGCGACCATAACCTGTTGTTAAGGACGAATGAGCCCGTTGCCTATATAAACGTATCAAATTATTTAAAAACACTCCTATCCAAAGTAAATAATGCTCATTCATGTGATTTATAATGATGTAATATATTATGAGTTTTGCGTGTATATATATATCCTATGTAAAAGCAGCTGTATTGAAAACTATATACTTTTCCAGTTATGTGAAAATACAGTGGGAAATCTGCTTCATTACAATTACCAACATTTATCGCTTGCATTTTCTAATTAAATGTATATTTTACCAAAAAAATTATGTATCAAGATAATATATAAGTTACTACTACAAGAACACGACCATGTCTTAGAAATGTTTTAAATATGACGTATTTCCGATCTTTCCATTCGATGATGCAAATTTTATCAAATCTCGAATTTTCGTAGGAATTCACAGACGCTCACAGAGTACCTACCCCAGCAATGCAACATTTCACTAGAGCTATTAGTCAAACGAATGAAAAAGATGACATTAATATTTGTAACTAATTTAAGGAAATAGAAAGGCAATGACGTAAATTAAAAATTACTAAGTGCTCGGGATTTTTCGCGACAACTTATCGACTGTGACGATTATCAGAGACTTATAAATGTTGCTGATATATTTGGTGCCTCGCTGGAATTGGAACACCCAACCAATCGCGTAGAAATTTCCAGCAGATTTTTGCACGCCTGGGAACGCCCTGAGCCTGTAGTAAAATTTGCGTGGCGACAGAAGTGCCAATTCACGTAAAACCAGTCCCAAATATCAGGAGACAAAATATCCATATCACGTATAAACTAACCCCGAAAATCTGGGGACAGAAGGATTTAATCAAGTTTAAACCCCTCCCCCTTAATAATCCGGAAACAGAACGACCAACGTTTCGCGTAAAATTAAACCCCAAAAATCTCAGGACAGAAGGGCCAAATCATATACACCCAGACTTAGAAATAAAACGTCAAAAAGGCATGATAACTTTAGCCGGCTCTAAATATCTGTGAAAAGAATGGCCAAGTGAAGTAAGCCACAAAAATCTTCTCAATGAGGCAGCAGTCACCGAACGAACGGAGGACCTTGGAATACGGCGTTTAGCACGCTGCCGATCGAATTCGCGTAGTTTCCGGGTCATGCGCAGTTACAGATTGCACGCATGTTAGCGTAAACGCAGATCTGATAGATAAGTCGGCGATTTCAATGGTCAAATGATCGTCCTCAGGCGGTGACACGGTGGACGCATGGCAAACATCATCTCATATCAGGATTTTTTTCCTCTGGAGATTTTTCGTTTTCTTTGGAATTATATATTTTCGCTACCAGCCGTACAGACGTGAAGGATGAAGTGCAATTTTCACTTGTTGCCATGATAAGCCTAAGAATTTCTACCCGTATACGGCATTTGTACAGCATAGGAATTCCGACAGTCAAGATCAGTATGATCCAGAATAAGGTGCATGGGCAGAAACTTGGCAACGCTGCGACGTGACTGGAGCTTGTGAAGAAGTGTTTCGTTGGAATGCTGTTTTAATGTGTGCCTTAACGTGTGATGATTATTTGTTGACGATACTGTATTTCACTGCCTTCTCGTTAATAACTGCTGATTACAATAACATAACCCAAGACATTTTCGGCATACCTTATTGTGGGATAAATTCGTTCACATGTATGTACATCGGTGTGCCATATTTTAAAACACACTGGGATAATTCCAGTCCGAGAAGAATTTTATCTTCCGGAGACGAACGGTAACATAAACATACGTAAACGTTTACCATAATAATTTCATTACACTTGTTGTAACAGTTATTGTTCAACTATTCTTGCTATGAGAGTGCGCTACAAACGGGGCAATATTCATGAACGTACGTCATTGCAAACGAAAGGTGCTGAGTCAGAGATAATTAGACAAGAAAAACTATTCAGACTAAAAGAGGCTTGAATGGATGTAAACACAGATGACATAACGAATAATAGAGATGAAAGTAACAGGTTTCCTTCGACGGAAACGAATACTGCCGTTGGCAGAACTGATATATGTCCCCGTATTCAGGCATAAGTGCAGACTGGGGAATTGTGTGTATTGTTTATTTTCTGTAACAGTTACAGTGCAGTATGTGTCTGAGCTCTGTGCCAAGCGGGAATCGCAGAATACTTCGACCGTATCAGGAAAAGGAACATTGTACTTCTGAAGTGAATTTGAAGACACTCTGCCGGAAGTATGCAGCTGCATGCACGGGCACGTACAACAGGTAGCCTACTGCATAACCGTCAATGGTGGAAAGCCCCGGTTTATAACGTGGCAAAGTTGCAAAAGAATTTTGAACCAACTTGTTTCATTGTTTCACACGTACGTCAGCAGCTGTGCTTCATAGCCACTGGTGCGTCACTCATTTGACTGTGCTAATCTGACCAAAGTTCCTGACACACCACACGTCTGTGATTTGCGGGTAGAACTTCATGACGCAGGCATTTTAAAACATTCATTCACTGAAAATGAAACGGAACTGCAGATGTGCACGTAAGGTGTTGAAACGTTTTTGTACTAAAGCTATTATAACAAAATAAATGGTTCTAATCATATTACAAGCAATTGTAGAGTGGAATTTCTAAAGGAGATAAGTGCCAAAAATAACGAGAATGAGTTTTCCAGCTCCAAAGGGTCTAAATACCAAGGCCAAGGTACTCCTATAAGCGCTATGCTTCGAGGCGACCCCTAGCAATTAAAATGACTGCGGGAAGATGGGAACGGTTGTATGTCCACCATTTGACATTACATGGTTTTTGTCAATATCTCAGAAGTAACATTTTGATACTTAGCTCCTTTATAAATACCACTCTACAATTTACACTCTAACACTGTAGTTACTTTCTCTTATTCGTCTGGCTGCCCAACATGCAAGTGTATCAGAGAAAACTATAGCCGTGTTTGAGTGCGAAGCTCTGGTGATGCAACATTTGTTTTGAGGGTTGCCATACCGAAGGAAGATCTTCACATGTCCTCCTTGGAATGATAATGCATCTAGGTGTATATGTGCGTGCTCTCAGGTTGTTTACTCACGGTGTCGTTACTCACACATTCAACTTAATTTTAAATCATACAAGACTAGAACTACGGACATTCTACAAATAGTAGTAGGCCTATATGTTTATGTTAAGCCCACACAAAACAGTGACTAATAATTCTTCTCAGAGTTATAGTATAGCCTGTATCTGTGTTTTACGTGTGCAAGAAATACAATAATCTGGTTCGTATTAACATACCGAGCGAGTCTGTGAGACTCAACTAGGTGTCGCAGTGGTAAAAGCACTTACCTCGCATTCTAGAGGACCTGGGCTCGATCCGACCCGTACGATTTCGTTTGTCAAGATTTTTCAGAAATAACTTCAGATGCATGAATGAATTGTTCCTCAGTAAATACTTTGGGCAAATTCCCTTTCCTTTACCTCCGTGTATATCTACCAAGGAAGTGAATATGTTCGAGGGCTTGCAAAGCATTCAATAAATATGTGTAATTAAATATAAATACTTCTTTAGAAAAACGCGAAAGAAAGTCTATACCTGAAGAGTGTCAAAAGGAATACTTGTTTACAGCGGAAAAAGTTGACTATTTGGTAGGTTTAAGTATACTATGGCCATGCATGACGTTTTTATTTCATTGTCGGCTTGTCTCCATCTGACTAGGCTAATGATATCTCTCGTGCGCCAGTATTGAATATTTGTGGTTCGTCTTTAAACAACATAACCAAACATACAAGGCGCAGGCTGCTAAACTGTTTTTTAAAAAATACGGTGGCACGAAAGATTCTTGAGTTTTTCCACTACCTCTACTGATAATCAACAATACCTAGAGGCACGATTATTTTGCGTATTGACTCTAATTCAGATTGAACGTCAAGAAGGTATACTTCACTGACATCGCTGTGATCGGACGACAGTAGTTCTAACACACATTTGACGACTGCAAACCAGTAATAAATAAGGAAATAAATCGTCTTGAACTCACACGGTGCCTGCGTGTACGGTAAGAAGCCAATGAACATTCGACTGTGGCCAATGCGTGTATAGGAGTGAGAAGTCTAACCTACTACCAGATGAATACGCGAAATACTCGTGCCTCTAACAATACCACCTGCACTCGCTCTCATATTCTCACTACCGCCCACAATTTCTTCCACACAATAAGGAATGCATCCATACTTGCACCCAACACCAAACATTTGCGAGCAATTTGTTATTGTCATGTGTCAACAAGGACGGATCAAGGCTTTCCTTCGCCCGGGGCAATATATGCCTTTTCCCTCCTTTCCCACCACTTTTACCATCAGTCAAATCAGCCCAACAGTAATAAACGTATCTTACATACCTTGTTTTGCCCTCGCGTAAATAACAGTATATTTTAATAGAAATACATAAAACCTGTATATACTAGGTGCCATTAGCAGTGTTTTAAGTGTGCATTCTAGTTATAAATACTGTATTTATAACATTATATGCTGTTCAATGTTAATAAATATACGAAATTACAAAACTAGTAAAAGTCTCAATATTGGTAGATATTGTATTTTTTTGCTCTCATTTACATTTCATTCCAAGAAAAAATTTTCGGCAACACTAGCACCCCCTCAAACCCGGCGCCCCGCGTGTCAATTGATGAATAATAAATGGCGGGTAAAAATATTTACTACCGCTTTCGTAACATAAAAACCTTATATGATTGTCATGTTAATAAATTATAGGCAGAGCCACAATTTTGTGGCGAAAAAAATATTTGCACCATTTTGTTCTGCTTCATGGTCAGAGATTGAATGATTTAACTCTCCCTCGTATTGGGGATCTACTGGTAAATCATAGCAGTGGGAAGTCATAATAGCCTTATTCTGATTGGTGCAGTCAAATGAGACTTAAGATACGCAGCTAATAACAACGAAGCAGAGCTGCCGATGTGCACGTAAGGCACTGGAACAAAGTGGTGCAGAAATATTTTCGCGGCAAAGTCGTGGTTCTAATTATAAGAATTACGAATCATGCAGTAGTAAACTGTAGAAAAGTAACTGCAAACATTTACTTCAACTGTAAATGGTGTGTTCATCCGACACTGAGCACGACATACATAGGAATACGTTTCAACAGCGAATAAGTAAATATTCCCCCATTACATTGGTTGGATTGTATTGGTTGATGTTGCTCCATCGGGAATCAGGCAGAATTCCGACCTAGAAAGCAGATAATACTCTCACGTTGAGCACATGTACATATACGTATAGCGTCTAGAGATAATGGGAAAACGCAAATATCTTTCTTTACACAGTATTGTTGCGTGCCATGTGCCTGGAGGCCAGTGGTCGGCGGCTGTTTCGTAACACCTTGAGGGCTGGCCGATGACTCAAAGCCCGGGTGGCTCATAGTGGGAAACCCGCCTAACCTACGTCATAGATACCTGTCCCAACTGCGTCTTAACCCTTCGAGGGTGGCCGACGTGACGACAAGCACCTCCGAAACATGATGAAATA
>PNEQ01014594.1:0-84950 GCA_003012365.1 Medauroidea extradentata
TTTAGGTTCATTTTGGTTAAAATTATTAATAAATTTCACATCTGAATTCTATACTAAATGGTTGTTAAACGTAAGTTTTTTAGTACGTCACTTCCAGTAGAGTCAACACAACACCTTTACGTATATATATGAAAGTTTATTTTACTCCACACGTAAAAGTGAAAATAAGCAGTGAAATGTAATATACTTTAGTATACTATAAGCTGTGACAACTTTTTTGCAAAAAGTATGAGGTTAATTTAATTCTTGCATTTATGTTTTACGTATAGAGTTGTTGTTTTTTCTGACAAGCAGCAGATTGATGACTCAGGTTTTATCAATTTCAGAGAGACGCATTATCATGCTTGTAATTGACGTTCCATATTTTTAAAAACATTTCAGCATGGTTATAGGTTTCGAGTTGTGTGATGTTTTAATACATAAGCATATAGGGAAAAATTCAGCAATGTTGCACATAAATAAATACACGTGACGTGCTACAACATCACTGATGCGTCAAGCGACGACTTCTCCTATACGTTTCCATTCGAATTTTTATTATGATAAAACATATATTGCCTAATATCCTCCAGTATTTCTGAAATAATTTTTGGTCACGGTTTACATACGTACATACACACACATATATATGATGTATAAAAGAAATAGAAACAAAATTGCCTGTCGACATACGGTATAGTTCGGCACGATTTCCACATGCGTGTACCGACCCCACTGGGAATCTAACCCGGATACCCTTCGTGGGAGGCGAATGGTCTGACCATTCGGCCACCGCGGCCCCTAAACTCCCCAGAGGGTGCTCAGCCAATAATAAAGTAGCAACAGAATACAGACCCAATCATGAGGTGTCACTTTGATTGCTGCAACCAATAGGCAGCTGATCTATGCTGAAATTCGCATATTATTGGTGGCTAGCCCACATGTCACTGAAACAGCGAAATCCCCTCGTCTATATGTGCAGATACCATGGATTCCCACTGAGCTGACAGTTATGCCTGCAAGAGTTAGCCAATAAGCGTGTCGTGTATCGATTCAAACACTCATAAGAATTTACGGCCAACTCAACAACAAATACTTCAGGATATATCGATAAATATTATGCAATATGATGTCGCGTGCCTATGTTTATCCGGACAATAGATAACAAAAGTGAATTCATTAAATACACAGAATTTATTTGATTAACAATAAAGGAATGTGCATAAATTACGAAATGATTTTGAAAGCAACGTAGAGTGACTTAACGGAATCTCTAAGTCTTTGAGCGAGACTTTAAATCATCCACAGTAAAATATCGGTTCAGATGTTTTTGGTAAAAATCTTATTTCCATAAGTAATCACTAAGTCTATAACACAGACAAATTAGGTTTTCATAATAATCATTATCTTGTTAACTGATACGTTATCAGAAAGAAAAATCGTAGCCCATATCTTAGAATTTGTTTTAATGTTACGTATATCATTATATTTTTAACCCTCATGCCAAAAGAGGGGTGTTAATAAGTTTGACGTGTCTCTGTGTGTATCTGTGTGGCTGTGAAATCGTAGCTCCTACGCGAATGAACCAATTTTCATGCGGATTTTTTTGTTTGAAAGCTGACTTGATTAAGATGGTACTTATCTGTGATTTAAGGAAATCTGTTCAGGCGTTTAAACATAATGAGCTCTTTTCTAGTTTTTATCTATTTATTCCAGGAAGTGTTGCTTAGCAACGATGCACTGAATGCAGCTACATAGTCGTTGTTGTCATTTTCATTGCAAGCGATGAATACTAGACATTTATTAGTTACGGTAATGCGTTTCGTAATCTTTGCAGTTCAGCTAAAGCAGATTTGTCATGAGGAAACTATACAAATAAACTTAATAGAGATTAAACTCTGCAACCGTAAACTAACTCTACGAAATTATCACCTAAATATAAAAAAATTGCTATTATCATCTAACCAAAAAGTATTTTTTTTGTTTGTAATTAATGCGTACCAATAACTTATTTACAAAAAAAATATTAAAGAAAACAAAATAAGTCCAAATAATAGATAAATTCATATTGTAACTCCAAACGTGCGTTGTTGCACTACTAAAATCTGTATTAATATTTAGTGTATGTAAATAATTTAAAAAGAATTAAATAAAATAAAAAATTAAAATTTTAAGTAACCCCCAATATAAAAAATACTGTTAAAATTAAAAATTAAATTTTACTTGTGGCCTTTTAACTTTATTAGAAGTACCTATTAATGTTTTGATGATGAGCTTCGTCATGTTGGGGGACCGCTAATTAAACGAAATAAAACAAAACAGTACAAATAAAAAGAATATTGATAATGATAAAGTATGACCTATGAAACGACTTACTCTATGTAATGAACGTTGACATGCAACAAAACAACAACATCCAATCGTTTAGTTTTCAGTCTTGGTTAATTTACACGCAAAATAGACACAACCGTCAACGACACATGCCCTGGCGTGTCTGCTCGTTCATGTCGCCGCATTCTGTGACACCCCCGCCCCCTTGCCAAATAACGCACACCATGCACGGCTGTCAAACGAACGCCTCATATATAATTGGTACAATATCGAAACACTGCATGAACTTAGTAAACCTTGTAAAATAGATTAATGAACAAAACTAAGTCCATGCGCACAATTTGTAACTAGTAGGTATTTTCTATTTTTATACCTATGTATAACTGATTATACTTCTTCACATAGCGGTCCCCTGACTTGATAACACTCATCATCAGTTTATTAATAGGTACTTTTATTAAATTTATATTTATTTGTATATTTTTATTATTTTTATAGTGTTTTTTCTTGGGGGTTGCTTAAAATTTTTAATTGTACTTTTATATTCAGAATAGCAATTGTTTCAACGCACTGCATAATCTTAAATTTGATTTGCACCTAGTATAGCAAACTCGCATTAAATTTTTCATAAAAAACCATTAGTTTGTGTTCGGCTATCTGTAGTTGCTGTGCATTCCCAAAAGTTTATTTGTTTGAATGATTTTCGGCTGACGGTAATGTTTCTTGCTGTAAAATTACCTGTTGGAAACATTTTATATTATTATTTTTTTAATATGGGGTCACGTTTTTAGTGTTTTCATAATGCAAATTACTATGTAGCGATAATTTATAAAAACAGTTTTAACTACTGAGTTCCGAAAATATAATAAAGGCAAATAAATAGAATATCGTTATAATTCTTACCCCTAATTAGATCTATATATTTGTGCAAATTTTAATAACTGTAATGTGTGTACCTTCTACTTTCCTTGTGTAGGCGACCTGGTACCAGGAAATTTCCGTACCTTGCTCGTGAGTATACCATGTGCAAATTTTGTCACTACAGCACTGGTTATAAATGTATATGTTCTGCTACACGGGTGGTTAACCAACTCCAAAGCTCGCTACCCACTCTAAATCTGAAATAGTGAATATTCACTGATTCACGCCGATGGTTGGAGCAGTTTCAACAAATTGAATCAGTGTGAAACCACTGTGAAACTGGCGTCTATTCACTGATTCCGATAAAGACTGTCAACATTCCACAAGTTAATTAGTGACTGTCCACATATATCCAGTATTTTTCACTGATTCAATAAGTGAAATCTGTTCTTTGAAAACAACTGAAAAAAAAAAAAAAACTCTGAACATCCACTTATTCAATTGTGAGATGTTGACAATCTTAAAGGAAATAAGTGAATATTCACTAATTAACCAGTGACTATTTTTACTGATTCAAATTGTTAAAACTGCTCCATCCATCAGCGTGAATCAGTAAATATTCAAGATTCAGATGATTGCACACTCTACGAAAATAATAATTTTGTCAAATTGCTATTTTCAAGTACAGCGACACACACACACACACACACACACACACACACACACACACACACACACACACATATATATATATATATATATATATATATATATATATATATATGTTTGAAATCAGTAACGGATAATTCTAGGCACTGAACTCCCGCCCTCCATATTGTCATTAGAATTCATATGCACTAGAACTTTGTGAATTTCAAACGAATTTCCGTTACTGTGATTATTTTGGTGTACGACGATGAAAATTCAAAAATGATACAACGCATAACAAGACTTAATTTTATTTCGTAAGTAAACGTTAATCTGGCAATGTCTTTCAAACAACAGTAGTGATTACAGAAATATTAATTATTTTAACAGACCGTGATGTGTGAAACACATGTAGACATTGTACAAAATTGGGGATCTAAAAGTGAATGAGAACGTACATTGGCTTTTTCATTTCCATTATGAACAAAACCAGTTAACCATAGTGTAGTGTTTTCGTATTGTTCTGTTTTAACGACAACCCTTGTCTGATATTGTATCGGTACTTTTTTGAATTCCTTGTACAATAATTTTCATACGACAAATAACAATATTAAAATGCCATAGCTCTTTCAGAATTAATTTCGTGCAAGAGTCGGGGAAAAAGAGAAAGGAAAATATTTATTAATTTAAAATATTCTTAAATGCCTTTCAAAAACTAAGAAAAAAGCAAACATTTTTTTTTGCTAAAACGAAAACGAAATTCCAGCTCTGGTTTCCCGTTTAGGACTTCGGTAAATAATGGCCATTATCTGTATTTTCTATTATATATGTTGCGGGATAAAACATTTCATCAAATTTTATCGCGACGGAAAATTCAAAAGTGAACATAAAACCTTGATTAGAATTGAAAATGAATACCGTCTTTAAAAGAATAATTGAGTAAATGATTACCAACTAAATACATATTGCAACAGTGAGACAAAACAAAAGAATATATATATATATATATATATATATTACAATGAATGCCAACGAACGTATAGGTAAAACGAATCGAGAGAGTACTTTCAGCAAAGACAGGATGGAATGCAAATTGTAATTTAAGGCTCTAACGAGCAAAATATTCTCTAATTTTTCTTCAGTTTTTCTTTGTAACGGCAAAAAAAAAAAAAAAACACACACACAAATAATACCAGCGATCTCGAGGCCGCAATTTATTTTCGTTAAACGAAAATCTCAAAATAATGCAACCTCCACCAGAGATAAAAAAAGGTCATTATTCCACTAGCTGACTCTACATTAAACTCATTAACACAGTTTTTGGAGCGGCTAACCGTTGGTCGGCCTGTGCTAGCAGGCAATTATTATCTAATTTTACGTATTTTTAATCGTCACAGAGTTTCCCTGGTGAGAGAAAAAATAACTCTATGGCCTTTATTACAAAATGTTATGTACCTGAGAGACGATGCAAGGTGGACTGCATAAATATTTGAATAAAGTAACCGTGTAAGCCTTATTATGAAGCATGCTTATTTATAATTGAATAAATCTGTTAACACGTTGAGGGTATTTAATGGCCTGGAAGGAAATTTTCTTAAGGGGGATGGTGCGCCAAAGCAGTGTATTTTCACAATTTTCGACCTAACTTTTCCCCTCGTTTATTATCGGAAATCATTGTTCGACAATCCGTACATTGCACATTCGTACAACTTTACATTACTATATAGTCAGAGACACTCATTTTCGGAGCAGTGATGGCGGATTGGAAAAAGAGGCATTTTCCTATCTGCAATGAGTGCTCCAAAAATAAGAAAGTCTGTGCCAAGTAAGAAGGTGTACAAAATTGTAATGTACAGATTTTCAAGCCTTGATTTTCGTTAATAAGCGAGGGGGGAATGTTATATCGAAAATTGTGAAAATACACAGCTTTGGCGCACCGTCTCCTTAAGCCGACCGCCTTCGTGATCGTACATTCGCCGTTTGAAACATAGTATTACGGAAGCGTTAAAGACGACACAACACGCAATATGAGAAATTGAATGGTAACATTACCATTTTGCGACGTAATATTAATATCAAGGTGAATTATATACACATGTACGTAAAAATATATATATATATCTGCGTCAAGATTTTCTTACCTAAAATGGATCGCAAAGACACCCATTTACGCCATTTTCATCTGCTATGCTAAAGGCCATGGTTTTTCATTTATTTCAAACAATTGTAAATGACTCAAATATTTTTTAAACAAATGCTTTGAAAAAATTTAGACTGTGTACAGTCAAACGATACACAATTTTGGGAGAGCGATTTTTAATATAATGTACCGTTTGCCAGAAAAAAAAACTACTTTTGCTCAATTTTGGCTTATTTTCACAACAAACTACGTGATATTTCAGAGGCAAAAATCTAAACATCCATTCGGCGTATTGCAACAGAAAAATTCAGATACAAACAATGGTATATACGTTTTTAAACTGTAAGAATGAATGAATGATATATGTATTAATTTGCTATGAATTTTTTTTCGAAACCGCTGCAAAACTAAAGAGCGAGGCATTAAATGATACATGGTGAACTTGAAATGGCCGTACACACTAGTAAAGTTCTTTAAATTCTATTCCTAAGCGTACATATAACTCGTTCGCGTTGAGCAGTTTTCGAATAAACCGGGACGGCGGAAGCGCTGTACGTCTGAAGCGAAGTTATAAAACTTTACTAAGTATATATGAAATAATGTCTCCCTCTCTTTATATCTACACACATATACAAACACACACTCACATATACATGTAACATACTCAGCTTAACTTTCATATTTGTTATAGCCCTACCTTCTGTAATATATCCCGACTGAAAGTCAAGATCACAGGTTGCAAGGCATCGTAGGAAGAAAAGTAATAGAAAAACTAATCAGCGCGTTGGTAGGTTACAAGAGGGCAGAGAATCACACCAAAAATTATGTAGGTGCCAAAACTGGGTGTCAGTAAGATGTGTATAGAACGCTGTTACAATTAATAGTTTAGTTTGTCTACGGGTTTCAAATAATTACTCAATTACGTTTTGAAATTGCTTTGAATGTCACTAACATAGACTTTTTTCGGTACATACAGTTTCACCGACCTTAACCTGTAAACAAAAAGAACTCTAAATTAAAACGACGACGCTTACTCGTGTTCAAATTTCTAGGAGTAGTTAATAAATCTAGGCAATTAAAATTAGTTTTAAAATATGACAATTCGGTAATTAATAATGTTGAATGTGTGCTGAAGGTGGGTTGAATTTCGTCCAGAAATTTTACTATTTTTTTTTACACGATTTCAATGTCATGGGAACCAAACTACAGTGTACTTGAGCAGAGATTTTCTGTGTCAAGTTAATACTGTGCGTGTAAGTTTAGAGAAAAAATTTCCTAGGATAAACCTCCGATCTTCTTCTGTTTCGCACGATTATCTCAATACAAATTACATTGTGGGTTGATTTCATTAAGGTTATTTCAACTAACGGATGGAAAGAACAATGTTAAACGTTTGGCACAGGGAAAATTTTTGCCACTTGAGCGCTGGTATCGGTACAATGTTTAAACTAACCAATAACAGAGCTTCGCGAATTTTAAGTTACATGAAAGTGATAATTTGAAAGCCAAAGTTATTAGTTTTTTCCACTTCAAATTAAAATTACCACGCCTAGTTAAAATTGATTTTCCAACGATTTCAATTTTTTAGGTACGTTAGCGATTGCAGCGTAACTACAGGTAGAACTTTTCCCTGTGCCAAACTATCACATAAGAAAACACATTTTCTACCTAACATGTATTACAACTAACCTCAGTTTCATTCTGTTTAGACCAGGGTTGAAGACCTCGATGTTAAACGTTGACCAAAATATCTCATTCTCCTATCTTATTCTGCTTAGTGACGTCCAGTTAGTTTTACCGGTTCTCTGCCAGTTAAAAAAAAATACAGGAAAATTCAACCAAGTAAAAAAAAGTCCATTAAGTTGGTAACTATAAAAACTGAAAGAGACCTTTATTTCACGAACGTTAAGTTGCGCCGTTACAGAATTTCTCTCCCTCTAGTCCACGGCAGTTGCGAACAAGCAACACCTGCCGTGTGTGTCAAACACGTAATTCGAATCTCATTTGTGTCGGACGATCGACGCAAATGAATACGACCCCCTCCATATTCGTAAGCGCGCGAGGAAATAACGCGCTCTCGTCGAGTGGAGCGTGACGCGCCTGTTAAATGCGGCTGGCGTCCAGCGTGCACCAACAATTAGACAGTTGAAGGGCGGCGCTATTAAATTCCAAACATCATACCTCTCATAGCGTATGATTTTATCTTCACGTACTTTCCCAGCTAAAAAAATATCTCACCGAGCGTGACCTGCCCGAACCGCTGGACACCATGACATGTTTCAGTGAAGTTCTTCAAATGAATCGAACCCACGTGTGACAAAATTGTAGCACAAAATTATTTACGTAACGTAATTTCCTTACTCGTTACAGATGGCTTTTATATATGTGTTCAGAAATTAACGCATGATAAGGACACCACGCGAATCCTGAGCGAAATTAAAGACGAAACAGTACGTTGCAAAATTTTGAACGACATTTTACGTGCATAATGTGGCAACACTGCACGGTGAAAGCCGCATCTTGCTCTCCACGCACAGGTGTTATTTCATGTATGTAATTAAACGTAGAATCACGTTAATAATGCGCGGGATTTTAACCTGCACCCATAGTATGCTGGTCAGTAAAGTCGTAGAAAAATAAGTAAGATATCTGTGGAGCGCGTGAAGGGACGAACTACGGTACCTGTACCGAATATGGCCAGATTAAGGTTCACAAATCACGTGTGTCTAAGTAATTAATTGTATTACTAATAAAACACATGGATGACGTAATGCAGATATTCATGTATGGTGTATGCTCATACTGGAAACTAGTGTGTATTGATCCCACATAGATCTCGGCATTAACACACAATGGCGACTAGTGGGTCATATTAGGAACTGGGCCATATTCGGTACAGTTACCTTACATTACAATTTTACCATAGTGTACACATAAAATGTCATCATACACAACATTTTTCCACTAACATTTTCGTCTCCAATTTGACCCAGGATCCACGTGGTGTGATTGTTATGCGTTATTTTTCTGGACATCCTGTGTGTGTGTGTACACACACACCAACACACACACACCTACACACACCAACACACACACTACCAACACACACACTACCAACACACACACACCTACACACACATACACACACACACAACAATATACATATAATAGACACAGCGAATAGGAAGGGATGTGTTAATTTTACAAGGCGTTAGTTTATAAAAAGTACGTAAAATGAGTTATAAATGTCTTTATAAATATTAAATTGCAGGGGGAGTAACCCTTCTCTAAATATTTAACTGTAGGCTCGGCTTCTGTCGCCATTTTGTATTATTATATTTTTCGCTCTTATGAAATTCTGAGAAGAAAAATTTGAAAATTGTTACTGTAATATCAATTCTATTTACCTTGCGCTACAATAAAAGTATCGCAGTTGAACTTTTAACGTATATTTAAGCCGTAATTATGGATATTTTTTATATTCTTAATTTGCTTGGTTGTGCACTTCAAACGTACTGAAAAATGCAGCATGTCAAGAATGCGAAGGCTCTTTACTGCTACATATTAAAGTTGACAGCAGAGACGACAATTTTTGTTGCTACGTAAAGGACATTTATGTGTTATGCTTTTGGGTCCGCAAGAAGCATAACTTTCAGATTTATTATTTTCAGTTTACACATAAAAAACTGTTTTGTGGTGGCTACAAAATGTTTTGTCAGTATGGACCTCGTAAAATAATTTTGTAGTGGTTACAACATTTTATGTAGTGCAAAACTTTATTGGGGACAGCAAACATTTGTTGTGGCCACTACAAAAAAAATTGGGTAAAGTCTATTTTATCAAATAATTAATAGTGACTAAGAAGTATTTTTTTAGTGTTGATACAACATTTTAAAAACCGTAAGGATGATACGTATGCATAAATATATGTAAAATTTGGCGCAGTTGACTAAGATGTGGCAGAAATTAACCCATTACAAGTAAATGCCACGTGCGTGCTAGAGAATGAATCAGTGATGCTGCTCAATAACCATATTTAAAATACGTTTTTCAAAAATCTTTATGGTTCGTGAAATTTTTTAAATACTACTACTATATTAAATAGTAAATTAATTTTCTGATTTTAGTACTTAATATTTTTAGTTTATGTTACAAATATTATCAAGTTATAATAATTGTTGCGTCCAAATAATATTAATATTAAAAAACACCGTTTAGTAGCAACACACATTAAGTTTTTCAAATGTGGATTCCAACTATAAAAACATTCGACAAAAATTATTTCTTGCCATTATCTTTATAAACCTTAATTTTGTAAATGTTCAGAAATTGAATGAACGTTACGTTATTAAATCGTGTATTTAGATTGAGAAGAATTTCACACAGTAATATTAAAAAATATTTAAATTTTGTAGGTGATAAATTCACAAATATTTTCATATTTGCTCTCAGTTACTGTACAGTTTTCAAAATACGATTAATAGCAAAAGAAAAGTCAACGATTGCATTGCTCTTTCTTTTTCAAACGATGTTTCGAGAAAGCAAAGTTACGGAAATAAAGAAAGTTGAAGGACAAATATTTAAGTAATAATTAGCCAATATTGAAAATACAGTTACAAGTTTAACTGAGAGAAGTTTGGCATCAATTCAGACCCACAATCTGTGAATCGTTGAATTTAAAATATCAAAATTTTGTGGGAGCAGATTTCACAAGAATGCAATTTATACTATATTTTCACAAAACGGAATGGAGCGTTAGAAGACGCGTAAAGATTTGTGTAACATTTTTGTCACTTTTATTTGTCAGTGTACGACATTGAATTGAGTAATATATCGTAAGGTTATTGCTTGCACCAAGCTCCAACCAGTGCTAAGGCAAATTATAATGTATAAATTTTTTGAAATAGTATTTTCTTGATGCAAAAAAACGATGGTTTATCGTTTCCCACTGTTAATATTTTACGTGAAACGGTTTTGCATGATCGTGTTTATTTATTAATAGAATGTGCATTTCAAGGCATGCGTATATTATTGTACCTCTTAAAATTGTTTAAAATAACTTTCAATAACAAAAAAAAAAAAAAAACGGTCACATTCATTTAGCTACGACATGGTTTTTAAAAATCAGCGCTATAATTTCCTTAGGAAAATTATAAAGAGTAATTCTAATTCACTGCGCGCTCATTTTGTTGCGAAGGTAATAATCTCTGCTTATAATAGTGTTCTCAGGACTGTGTCAACATATATGTACGGTGGAATTAATATATATATTTTAAACACTGAGATATATTTTTAATATTCATATAGAAAATAAAATATTTTCGTAACTTCAAACACGTCTCACGTTATATTACGAGAATTATATTTTAGTAGGCTCTAAATAAATAATTCTACAGTAAACAATTTTGTCGTCGTGTACTTGGTACGGTACGTTTTGTGGTGTCTATATAATATAGTTTTTATATCTGCGTGTGTGTGTGAGAAAAAAAGGAGGGGGGGGGGAGATTAGCAATGGTCCTTAAAAATAGCGATATTTTAACAAAAATAATAAGAATAAATAAATTCTTTCTTCGTTGTCTCAGTCTTAATATTTAGTACATATAAAACCTGATTTGTTTATAGTCACTAAGACGCATGCGTCTATGCCAAGAAGCGACGGAATTATATTTACACACGCCAATAGAAACATTATGGGTTTAACAGTACTCAAGTTACTGCGAATAGCGTACACAAAACTTCGAAATACGTGGGCAGGTCGTCATGATGAAGGAAATGCCGTGGGGCGAATTTCAACCGCAGGGACGGAAACGTAAACAACCACCACCCCACCCCTGTAAGATAGCCTACCACCGGCCACTGGCTTCTTCTCTGGAGAGACCGTTCTATCTCTATCCTCCTGCTGCTTAGCCGACAAGGTCCGTGCTAGCTAATTACTGCCCGCCCGTACTCAGACACCCTCGAAACACTCCCATAACACCTCCCACAACCCCCGTATCAAATCTAACACCCGACCAACTCTCGCAGCCGGCCACACCCCAGTCACTACCTACACTCTCTCTCTCTCTCTCTCCATTACGAGCGGAGAGATCTGCCGCAACACCAACACGTCGGGCTCGCTTTTGGGAGGACCGGGTTCGAATCCCGGCTCAGGCCATCCTGATTTTTTCCATGGTATCCCGAAATCGCTCCAGGCGAATGCTGGGATGGTTCCTTAACAAAGGCCATGGCCAACTCCTCTCCCAGCTCCTGTCATTGTATACTCCATTTCATTTAAGTTTGGCTAAATCTGACAGCAACTTATGGGTAGTGCCCGGTAGTTTTCGCGAAAAGATTTTCGTCCCACTTTGTTTCAGTGTCTTACGTGCACACCTGCAGCTCAAATTCATGATTATTGGCAGAGTGTTTTTGTGCAGAGACATTATTCATTTGACTATGTCAATCAGTACACGGATAACTGTGACACGACACTTATGTGATTTGCGGGTTTAACCTTCACACGTTGTATGTTAAGGCATCCAATCACTGACCACATAGCAGAGATGCAGGTGCGCACGTAAGGCGCTAAAACAAAGTGCTGCAGAAATCTTTTCGCGAAAACTACCGGTGCCCTACTTATGGGCAATAACTTGTAATATTTTGTTATTTCTTGTCACTACATGGGACAAACTTTGTAGTACAAATGCTGAAATTGACTTTTCTGGTCCATTTCAGAGCTAAAAATGTCTTGCATCGTGAAACAAATCACAAAACACTAACAATTATTGCCCATAAGTTGCTGTCAAATTTATCCAAAACAGAGTATACCAAGTTGTGTGTCACCGTTTCTAATGACCTCGCTGTCGACGAGACGTAAAGCCTACTTACCTTACCTTGTCTCTATTACGATATTGTATAGTTTCGTAAGTTTGCATGCTTCGCGTGTAAAGACAGCCACTTCGTTACCGACATTGGTAGAGCCACGAATTTATGGCAAAAAGGTTTTTGCAACTTCATGTATCAGTGGTTTGTGTGCATATCTGCATCTTTGCCTCATGTTTAGTGATTGGATGATTTACACAGAGAGAAAGGTTAGGTGGAGTCAACCGTATATATGTTCGCATATGGCGAAACAACCTTAGAAACGTTGGATCAACCAAATATATGGTTGCCTGACTGATTTTGTTACCGAAACAGGAGAGTTTAAACACGAATTTTGTGAGACCAACAAAACCTATTTTTTTACGATTTTCAGAGATTTTGCAGACAACAAATATTTTATAAGATAAAATATATTTTTTGATTCGCCATATACAAACGTACGTATGATTAACTGTAGCAAACCTTTTTCTCGGTCTACAGAACATCCTTATTCTCGTTGGTGCTTTAAAATGAGGGACGTGTTTGAGCAAAGAAACTCCACCGATAATCATGTAGCGGAACTACAGATATGTATGTAAGGAACTGATACAAAATGGTGCAAAATATTTTTCGCGACAAAATCGTGCTTCTAGGCAAGGGTAGTGACTTGACGCGTTTTACTCCCAAACTAAACACGGATTATTCTTCGTCCATAAATACAGGATGAGTCGGGAGGAAAGGTACATGCTTTGAGGGGTGATAGTACTGGTGATTCTGAACAAAATGTTCCTAATAAATGTGCCCTTTTCTTAACCATTTCAGAGAAACTTAATGAAAACAAGGAACGGGATAAGTGCAGGTGACGGTAAATCACGATACTGTTATCGTATATCTTGTTTAATTGTGTACATATCCTCACAAAACATGTTCAAACACTCCACCACTAACTGCAATGCATTTTGCTGCTTTGATAGACAGCTGCTGTGTTGCTGATCTGAGCTCATTAGTACATTGCTTTACTTGAACACAAGCATGGTAAATACGAGCGAGAAGTTCCTCTCTTGTGGCCATCCTGCGCGTGTAGACTTCGCTTTAAAGCCAACTCCACACACTGTAATCCAATGGGGTAAGATCAGGCGACCTCGGTGGCCAAGCAATGACTCCATGGCGACCAATCCAACGCCCAACGTTTCGTTGAGGTACTGTGTCACTGGTCGTACAGAATGTGCAGGAGCTACGTCTTGCTGAAAGTACAAACGAGCTCTTGTTGCGAAAGGGATATCCTCCAAGTATTCTGGTAACACGTTTTGAAGAAAATCAAGATGCCGTACTCCATTAAGACGATTATCTAAAACTACTGGACCGATGAGTTGGTCATCAATAATACCGCAGCACACATTAACTGAGAAACGTAGTTGAAAATTCCTTTCTACGGTAGGGTGTAGATTTTCGTCTGCCCATACGTGAGAGTTGCGTGTGTTGTTGATTCCGTTGCGGGTATATGTTGACTCACCACTGAATAGAACACGTGGAATTAATCGATCATTGGCAATGATTCACTGACAGAATTCTTGTCGGTGGACATTATACCCTTCATGCAGATGTTGTACACTCTGCCGATGATATGGTACAGACCCTGCTCGTGTACTGTGCGTATCACTCTTGTTTGTGGAATATGAAGTTAAGCTGCAATTCGTCTCGAGCTAGTTGTTGGGCTGCGTTCTAGTACCTGAAGAATGTTCTCAACTTCATTAAAAGCTTGTTGTACGGGACGTTCGGATACAAAATTTACGCTGGGAAGCGTACCACGGTCACGCAATCCTGCAAACACCCTGCTATCTGGAACTCTGCGATTAGGAAATCGTCGTTCGTACTCACGAACAGGGGCTCTAGAATTCCCATCAGTGAAACCGTAGACAAACATCATGTCAGCATACTCTGCATGTGTGAAGACCTGAGGTATTTTTGACTACACTGAACTGTATTCACTGTACACGTAACAACACTGCAGATCCCAATACTAGGGCAAGCACTGTAGGACTGAGACTGAGGTAAACAACTGCACCATGCTTAGAGCGCCACCGTGTGGAAATGTACAAAATTACACACAACATAAGACAACAGTACCGTGATTTACCGTCACCTGCACTTATCCCGTTCCTTGTTCTTTTCATTAGGTTTCTCTTAAACGGTTAAGAAAAGGGCATATTATGTTTATTAGAAATATTTTGTTCAGAATCGCCAGTACTATCATCCTTCAAAGCATGTACCTTTCCTCCCGACTCATCCTGTATATGATAAAAACAGTAACGCATGTAAGACAATTAAAATTATTGCCTCTTGTAACGAAGCAGTGAGAGATCTTTACATGCCATCGTCAACAGCGACAAAATAAAACATTTACACACGCGTAACGAGCGGGACTTGAATGTGTAAAATTTTTTGTAATCATCGTTAAATGTAATAAAATTATTTACATTTACTCGTAATGTAAATTCGGTAAGGTAAATGCTTCCTTAAAATCAAATTATATCGGTAGAAGTTATTTACGTATTAAATTTACATATCGAGCGTAAAAACCGCATACTCTAATCCTACTTCAAGAAATATACCTGTAATGTTATTTATGATATCATTACCCACCTCTTATAATTTAAACACAAATTGATAAATATTTTACTTAAACGTTTATTTATTTATTGTGGTTCTCGCCACACTAAACTTTCAACTCCCGGAACGTGAATCCTACTGCAGGCAAACACGTACAAGTAAGCAAAGTTGTAACAGTTTGCACTAAAATTCTGCAGTTCAGCTGAACAGACATCCATCAGAGAAATTAATATGACATTTGTAGACTTCAGGAGTCAAAGAAAATATGACATCTCGACTCTTTAATAACCACACTTAAAAACAGTACTTTCTATTTTATCTGATGTTCTTTAAAACTATAAGTAGAGGTACGTCAATTTCGCGGATTCATCTGGCAGCAGCCTAGACTTGTCAGTCCTGTACACCCACTGGCCGCAATCAATTATCTATTGTCTTATAACCGTACAAGCAGGTAGCAAGCGATAGCACTTCACATTATTTCCTTATTTACTACTGGCTTGCAGTAGTCAAACGCGTTTAGTAACAGCTGCCAGCAAGTCACAGACATGACAATGAAGTATACATAATTGGCGTTCAACCTGACGTGGAATGTATCTGCGAAATTTACGTACCTCTATCTATAAGGTATCAAAATTTTTGCAATAACTAACAAACTGATTATTGTGACAAAAGGTTATGTATTTTTGTTTACTTAAATATTTTATAAAGATTGGCTTGTGCATTTACAAGTATGTGCATTTTTTCCAAAATTACTCTTTAATCTTAAGTATAATAATAAATCATTTAGATGTAGGCTACATTTTATAGTAGTATGTATTTCCAGGAAACAAGTGCATATTGGGTACACCGACCATCACAGTGCTGGATAGTAAACTCTTTTTATTTACTTCAGATAAAGTAATTTTTCACGCGGAGATAGGAAAGCAATAATTACCCAAAACGTTACGTAAATTAGTGCCATAGTTAGTACTTATAACGTTTCGTTGATACGGACAATATAAATATTATTGCCAAGAATTAGGGTAGGTTTACCCTAGTCATGTGAGTACAAATTAATATATTAAACGTCGTGTTGGACCAATTACGAACATTAAAACATATTTTTTAATCAGGACATATTAAAAATACTTATGGAAACTAATTTTAGGGTAGTCGAAGTATAATACCTCCAAATTACTATCAGAGTGTAATAATGTACTACTAATCTCTGAGACAGCGTTACAGTGGGTAGTCTTTGATAGAATGTTTTTAGAGAATTTATTATAATATAAAATAACCCATTTTCATACGTGAGCAGCAATTCGAATGAAATTCGCTGGTTAGAAGAAAACAGTCAAGCAAACTGACTAAATAAATAGTCAATATTTGTAGTTTCCTTGAACCTTATAACTGGATATGATGGTATATCGCGAAAAAATTTTTTTGTACCAACATACTCTTGAAAACATTGAGGTTTCTTTATACGTGTATGATTGGATGATATGCGTCTGACAGAATGTAGCTATATGTAAACAAATAGTAAGCATCAAATATTAGATTATCGGTATTCTTATCGGCTCAGTCAAATAGGGTAACAGCCCCACGTACAAGCTAAAGCCAGTCATCTCTTGACGTGCTGAACGTACGTTGAAACCCAGCCAACAATCAAGTTTTCCCGCAATAAACCATCATCTTTACTTATAACATCTCAAAACTCCGGAAAAGACTATATAGAATGTACCCAGAAAAACGATATCAAACAAAAAAATATCCGTGAACATTACCAGGAAAGATGACAAGACCAACGTGAAAAAAAAAAAACAGGAAATGGAATAGACGTAAACACAGACGACACAGCGAAGATAACAATGCGTTATCGTTAAGGACACGTGCTACTTCCATTTGTTACCTTAATTGTATCGTCTGTGTAGATATGGTTTTCGTAAGGAAATGAATCTTGAATTTAAAATATGAAAACAAAATAAATTAATTTAAAAAATCTTTGTTTATTTTCCCCAAAAATAGTTTCCTGGTGAACCAAATTTGTTTTATTTGAAACTAAGATTATATTTTTGAAAGTTTACATTTAAAAAAAACCAAACGAACATTACTATGAAGATTACGACTTAAACATTTTAACATCAAAATAGTATTTAGTAACAAGGTATAATTTATTGAAACATTTTCATTACTGCAACAAAATTGATGTGATAGAATAGTTGCGTAGCTGATTTTAAAGGGAATTTGCGGTAAAATTTAAGTTTTTACAAGAACAGTTACTAGAATCAAAAGCACTGCTATTCAAGTTTAAACATACATAATGTGCTGTATTCCCATTTTCACATATGAAAGTGTCTTCGTATTTTATGGTAAAAATAACTCGTGTGTAACAACTGACATAATCGCCTGTTATTTAAAACCGTTCAGTTTAGTGCAGTTTATCTGCGTTTATCTGCTAACGTCACAGCAAAAGTTTTATTTATACCCCGCTGTTCATCAAATAACAATTGACATTGCAAGTCAATAATTTAGTTTCGTGAGCATTTAAGAGGAAGCATTTGAAGCAGTTCGTTGATTTGAAATGACAATGGGCAGGGTCGTACGATTATAATAGTTGTATAAGTTTCTGAAAAACAAGTATGTAAACATTTTATATAAAGCCATGCACATATATGATCAACTACCATCATTCGACGTGACCATGTTACATATTACCTATTTCTTTTATGTGAAAAAACTAACAAATTCTCTGAGTGTTTTTTTCAACACGTATTTATTAACTCACTGTATTATATATCTGCTTGTGTTTGTAGTGAAAACGAGCTAGTGTTACAACGAGGCAGATGCTTGAAACTTCAAAATAGCTCAGAACTGGACGGTAATGTAAAATTTTTGTCTGTCTGCTTTTCGGTTCCGTACAAATTTAGTAATAGATTTTAAAGTATTCCCAATGAGATACAGATTTGAAACTTTAAAACTTGCCCATACCTATTTGAAAGAGAAAAATAGCAGGGAAAACACGCGAACAAATATTATTTCAATAAAAAATGAAGGTATTTGGTTATATACCACCTTAAACTATCTTCCCGATGAGCTAGAAACATTTAACATAGCTCAGAACCTGATGAAAATGCTACACAAGCGAGAGAAAATTGTGAAAAAATTGTGATTACAAAATTAAAAATAAAAATTATTTTTATATTCTGCATTCTGTAAACATAATTGCAAATCCTTACACAAATAAGAATAAAAAAGCAGAAAATGATAAAATTAATAACTATTTGTAAAATACCGTGTCTGTAAAACAGATTAAAAAGTACAAAATAATTTATCCTGTAAAAACACTAGTAATATTTAAAACTGAACACGAAGGCCGCATGCAATAGATAATAGTAAGGAGCGTATAGAGTAGCTTTCGTTGGGAAAACTCACACAACAGTTTATATTATTTGCAGTGCAACAAAATTGTTAGCTACTTCGGTGAACTATGTACGGTATGCGTAAATTACCGATGTCATGAGACGCACGTCTTGGTTTTAAATCTTTGAAGTATTTTCATACGGTAAATTATTTTGTACTCTTTCGTTCGTTAAAAAAAAACGTGGCATTAAAATTTTGTTTTTATTTACTGTTATTCGTTCCCAAATTCAGAGAAAATCGTAACTGTAGATAAAAAAAATGAAGTTCAGAAGAGTTGAGTAATGTGACTAGATTATTCAGACAAGTTTGCGAGACAAATGACTGTAGTTAGCTATAAATAAATGTCTTGACGTGAGAGCACAAGACCCGACTTTGAAGTGGAGTGAAGGGCTGGAATGTAGAATGAAGGGCAAATTTACAACAGGGCTCGTAAATAGGATTTCTCGCATTCACCATAACACACAAAGAGAGATAATGGAACTAGACTCTTTTACATCGTTTTCGCTTTGTGGAATAATCATTTGAATTAGAGTACTCTGCACAGATGTAGGTTTCACAGAAGGTATGTGTTTTGAATTCGTAAGGAGTTTGTTTCTAAATTGTTTCCCGGATTTGAGAGAGTATTACGTGCACCACCTAACGCGTGCTTCAAATGAGATGCAATGTGCGAAAAAAAAAAAAAACACTGTTTTACGAAACTATTCCACATGTACCCATTGCGCCAATTTACTAGAGTAAAACACTCTTCGGACAAGGAGATAAAATCGTTGTTAAGAAAATGTGCTTATTAAAACACTGTTCAAGCCTTCCAACAATGCTAATAACGGCCTTTTCAGACTGCCGTACTTGATTATGTATATCCAGCTGCACGTGAAACTCAAATAAAAACTTGCCTTGAATTTTGCTACATTTTTTTCGCCAGTAAAATAATACGGCCACCATTTAACGTTCCATAGCAAAATTGATTCGTCGGAAATTTTGCGTGCTAGATCAGCTGTGGTAGTGCGAAATTTTATGCGCGCTTCAATGCAGCCCTTATAGGTCAATTACTTCTGAGGCTCTAACTCGTAGGTAGGCGGACCACTAAGAGTTATCTCGGAACAAATGAGACGGAAATATAAATTTACATATTACCTTGCCCGGAACAGAACCAACATCCGAGAATAGAACCATATTGCGGAAAAGAATGCGTATATGTAAAATAAAACAAATAAATGACATGACAAAACTGATGCAAATGGAACGTACAGCGTCCTTCAAGGTGAAATTACATTAACGGTTTTATTTGTTCGAAATCAAAAAAAGATAACGTACTAATATTTCCATCCTTCTTTCACGTAATGCATAGGCTATTTGAAATAAATTCTTATTGAGGCTCTGATTCGTAAACACATACATGTATTTGAATACGAATTACCTCAATGCTTGGAGTTATTTTTCTTCTAGACGAATGTTACACTTCCCAATGTAAAATCCAGCTAAAATAACTTCACTTAATTATATCGTATATCGTATATATGTATATATTTTTGTTGTTATTTTCACAGAGATACATCGTATATTCAACACTCTAGAAATAACCAAATACATAGTCTAATAATATATGCAAAATTTCCCTATTTGTAGTTTAAAGAATTCGCAATAAAATATATAAAATTTTGAACTTAAACCTTACCATGACGGTATAAATTACTAAATAGAAATAACTGTAACTACCGCTATAAAGTACTAAAAAATAAAAGTGAGTCATGTAGTCAAAAAATATCGAATCTATTTCAGAAAAACAGAAAAAATAGCACCTAGAATATAATTGCGTACGGTCTCATAATCACTCTTTTGCAATATCAGAACAAACTGTCACAACACTACAAAAACAGTCACCTGGTTGATGACAAGTGGTAATTGACGTGACATGACCACGTCACAGATTGTGTTTGATCTCGACGAACATTTGTAAACACACGTATAATAATAGGAGCAGCACACTTCACATTCACTCAAAAGCACCTGGTGTATCATTACTCCCCTGTACTATGACCGGGTTACGTCATCGATTCCCAGTGTAATTCTCTCCTCAGCGTATGGTTCCGTGTGCCTAGTGATGTCCAAAATGTCTCCATCCCATACTTTAAGAGGAACGCATTTAAACTGCCTGGCTGGCAGACTAAAGTTAATTCATTTTATATTTTACCAAATTCTTTTCATCTCGTAGACATCATTGTACTAGTGATGACATTTGTGTGTAGTATAAACGCATTATATGTATATATAAAATATTTTTAAATATAAATGTCTGTGTGTCGACACATCAAATTAAAAATTGCAGTTTGACTATGGTAAACACTACGTCCAGGGAATAAATTATATAGTTGACACTGAGTAAATGTGCCAAGTAACAATTATGGAAAAGTTTTTAATTAAAAAATTTTTCTTAGTAACATAATATCAACATTATTTATAAAAAAAATCGTCACCACTAAAGAATCCACATTTTTTTTAACACATCGTGGAATTATTATTTGGAGTGAATCATCACATTTCTGCACGATTACAGCCTGTCTTCATTAACACAGAGAAAAAATAAATAAACGTTACGTCTTGTTTGTGATTATGCAAACATTTGCAGGATAGAAAATTGTTTGCATAGGGCGAAATTTCATCAGCAGTTGTCAAGTTGAGTAGGATACTGAACAAGATTTTTTTCTGTTGCCGATTAAATAACTTATGGCTGTTTCCAACGTCCCGAAAATTCATATGAAATGATTGCTCTAAATCGCCACCTGATCAGCAAACTCATTCCTATTCGGCGGGTTAACCTAACTGCACTTCGCCCAGTCGTTTTCTGCAGCGGCTATATCTCGCGCGCCAGTCTTGTTCTAGAATCTGCTCTTACATTTTGAGGATGCCATTTTGTCCAATTAAAATAGTTCATCTGTACGCAGTACGAAACACTTGCCATCTGGCGTGAGAACCCTACAACGTATCTAAGTCTTTGCGACGCCGGTCAACACGTGCTCCTCTTTCTGCCCGTTGAACATATTAACGTCTAATATAGCCTATTCGAGAAGAAGTGAGCACTCAATAAAACCCTGCTAAAGTTCTGTTTCCAGCCGATTCGTGTCCATCCGCGTGTAACGGGTAGCTGCGGGACATGTCCAACCACTCTGGACGCGTCACTTAATGCTTTCGCGTGTAAGATAAATTATGCAGTCAGTAGAAATCTATTAACTTGATAAAAAAATACTTACATAAAATACAGTTATGTTGCTTTCGGTTCTTTTTTCAGTATGGTTTTATTTAAATAGGAAAATACATTGAACCATATTACGTAATTTTGCTGCCAACCATACAAGCAATAAGGCAACTATAGTTAATGTAGAAATATATGCAGAACGGTTTAACTTTTAGTGCTTAATTTATCCCGAACGACCTATAGCATAGCCTCTTCCGTGGTGTAAGTTCTTTAACGTAAGAAGAAATGTTTCTGCATATCTGAGTGTGAACTGAAGGCAGATATTTGATACGAAGTCAAAATGAAAATCATGTTATTTTTCCAGAATTACTCAAGTACGGAAGCAAAGCTTCACAACCTATGGCGAGTATTTCAAGTATATTCATCTGGCAGCAGCCTATACTTCTCAACTCAATACACACACTTACCAAAGGCGAAGGAGGGCAGCGGGCCAGGCTCCCTTTTGACATTTTATGTATGTTTGGGGTCGGGTGACCGAGAGGTCAGACGTCTCGCCTCTCACCAAGGAGGTTCGGGCTCGATTCCCGACAGGGTCGGTCCACGGATTTTCGCATGTGGGAATCGTGCCGGACGATGCCGCTGGTCGGCAGGTTTTCTCAGGTATCTCCCGTTTCCCACGCCCATTCATTCCTGCACTGCTCCATACTCACCTCAGATCACCCCCCTCCCTTTTCAGCGATAAAGACAACGATGTTAAGCACTGACCAAAAATCTCTTTGCTTCACTACATGTTAAGTTTATCTGTATAATATTTAAAAAATTAAAGTGGTGTATTAATTTTTTGTCTTAATAATACATTTAAGAGCACCAATTTTCACCTTAAAAACTAAATTTATCCGGGGGAGGGACCCCGGACACCCCTATATTTTACTCAGGGTGTGCGCATGGCTCCTTTTTAGGAAAGAGCCCGCCCCCTCAAAAATAAAAAACCCAGATCTGGATCCGGCCCTGAGGTGTATTGTATACTTTTATAGCTATTTAAAGATTCAGTTCCGAGATTTTCGCACGAAAGAAGTGCCACAAAACCTAACAGCTATTTTCACCAATTTCGGAAGCGTTAAAATAGGACCTGTAGTAACATTGTTTCGATGTTATTCCTAAGCACACATAGTTTAAACACCCTGAGTAGTTTTCTAACAATCTTTTAACGACGTAAGCTTTGCACACAACATATGGCTTCTTATTTTATGTTATCTTCAAATTCGTTACGAGCTTCTTTATTTTATATTTTAAGGGCGTTGGACCCGTAAAAATTCAAAATTTTATATTTTTGCTAAACACTGTTTAACTTTTGCACATCAGATGACATGTCATTTCCCCAAATAAAAAAAAATTGGGTCCCATAGTTTTTGAATAATCACTCATCAAAGTCTCAAAATGGCCATTGCGGTGTAGCCAAAATCAAAAAAAGTAATTGACGAATAAATTCAAAATTACAGGAACTGATAGTTAGTGTATCAATGCATTTTACGACATGGTTGACAAAAGTTAGTTTTGAAAATTTCAGTAGCAGCCAAAAGTCAAATTTGTGCAAAAATTTACTCATTTTCATCAATTTTTTTAAAATACAAAAAGTTATCGCTTTGTGTTCACAAAAGTGTCTTGAAGTAGCTAACATCATTAAGAATCAATGTGAATTATCTTGTTTCTGTAAGTTAATTTTTTTTTATTATTTTGGCTACACCGCAACTGCCATTTTGTGACTTTGATAGGTCATAATGCTAAAACTATGGGACCTAATTTTTTTTTATTTGGGGAAATGACATGTTATCTGATGTGTAAAAGTTGAACAGTGTTTGGCACGAATATAAATTTTTAATTTTTACGGGTCCACCGTCCTTAAGCTCACTGCATTCGGTGTCACTTTACTGTGGTTTTGGTTATGTTAATTGTTTACTTTTGTTGTGCAAACTCGTGTGTTTCGTCTTCAAACATCTGTTTACTTTGCTTTGGGGCAGAGTATTCGGCACGAGTATATCGAGAAGTTTCTCTCGTAACTTACTGTACGCTTGAAAACTTTACTCGGGTAACTGAACGCTTCATTTGGCGGGTTTTGGGCAGAGGTCGGGCCAGGAAGGATCTCCCGGGGGTTCGGCAGTAAACCGGCGGAGGGAAATGCATCGCGAGGCTGCATTTCCAAGCTGCTGCTGCTGTGGAGAATTTATGCTCGCGGCGTGCCCGGAGCCGGGATCGGAAGAGAAAAAACCTATCTCCGGACCCGAGATTGCGGTGAGGATGTAGGAGGTAAGAACTACAGCGTAGCGGGAAGGCAGGGCTCGTGTGTTCGTGACTCGAGAGCAGATTGTCTGGATGCATGCATCGCGGGACCTTCTCGCGTTCACAGCGGAGCTCCTCCAAGTAATTCTCTAGGGAGGACGTGTCTCGCAGAATTACCAAACCCACCAACCAACGTAATCATTCGACGTTAGACTGACGGTCGTTTAAGGCCTCGCTCTTTAGTTTTGCAGTGGTTACGAAAAAAAATATATTTTTTTAACGCAAAAATTCTTTCTTACAGTTTTAACACTTACATATCATCGTTTGTATCTGAATTTTTCTGATGTAATACACCAAACGGATTTTTAGATTTTTTGCTCATGAAATATCACAAATTATGTTGTCAAAATAAGCAAAAATGAAGCAAAATAATTTTTGGTAGCAAACGGTACATTATTAAAAAAAAAAAAAAAAAAAAAAAAAACGGTCTGGCAAAATCGCGTATCTTATGACTGTAAATAGTCTAAAATTATTTCAAACCATTTGGTAAAAAAAAAAAATTAGAATTGCTTGCAATTGTTTGAAATAGATGAAAGATTATGGCCTTAAGGGCGTCGTCTACCTGCGCGTTGGAGACTCAGTAATCACGAAGACATAATGGCGACCTTGAAACGCGCGTCAAATGCCGCATTGCCTCAACAATCCAAGCTCTGAACTAGCGTGCAAGGTTCCCGCCGAACCGTTTTTACAATGGGACACTAAGCGGTTACCATATAACTATATTTGTGGGAAGTCTGTAGCAAAGTTCAGTGCAGACCGCAATCTGAGTTTGACATACATCCGTTAGTACATTTTGAAGTACGGCAGTCTGAAAAGGCTGTTTTTAGCCATGTTTTTAGTGTGCGTGGCGTTTTAACAATGAGGTTCCGGTTTTGTTTGAAGTATTTTTTTTTTTTCGTATGCTGGCACAATAGGCACACATGGAATTGTTTCGTACAAAAAAATAACATGTTTACAAACACACTGCAACGCATTTGAAGCGCGAGGTAGGCGGCCATTACAGGGTCGGAAAGATCAATGTTGAAAGTTCGTCACAGGGAAAACTTCTGCCACTTGAGCGCTAGTATCGGTGAGAGGTTTAAACTGGCCAATCACAGAGCTTTCGTAAATGTTAAGTTGCATGAAGTTGATGATTTGAAGGCCGAAACTGGATTGTTTTTCACTTCGAAAATAAATTAAATGACTTCTTTCTTTTCAAAGCCTACACTGTGAAACATTTCCGTAAATTCACGGAAACCTTTACAGAAAAGTACTGTAATTTTACGGAAGTGACTTCCGTAATTTTGTTTACGGAAGTTCGTCCATATTGCCAATTTACGGATGTTTAACCGTTACTTTCCGTAAATTCATGGAAATATTTTATACAATTTTAAATCACATAGTATAGTGTTTCTTTAAAATATGCTGGTTATTACTATGACTGCTAGAGTTAATGTGTATGTGCGAAACAAAGAGCAGACAAGACAATTTAAGATAATACAAGTGAAGCGTTGCTTCCTGGTTATCCGCATTTTGCCGCTAAGAGAAGAGTTGTGGAGCGACCAGCAATACAGCCAAGGAATCGTACCGCGGATGGGCAAAGGGCCGAACAGCCCAGTACAGTGACTGAAGTGTTCCGATGAGGCTACATAATATATATTCTATTCTCCTCGCTTCACGTATCCTGCAGTGGGCGGCCACACACGTCACTACATGGAACTTATCACAGCTGAAAAAAAAAATCGCACTTCTTCTCGGTGTTTCGTACCAGCGGGAATGCACTTTTAAAATTATTTATTTCTGAACAGTAAAATCTTTTTCTCGTAATGGTACTGATGTAGTTCTGTAAAATCAGGATGTCAAAAACAAAACTAGTCTCATGCAAAGTAGGTTTCTCATTATGCAGTGAGAAGATATTCGATAAGCGAGATCCATGCAGTAATGAGAAACCTACTTTGCATGAGACAAGTTTTGTTTTTGACATCCTGATTTTACAGAACTTCATCAGTACCATTATGAGAAAAAGATTTTACTGTTCAGAAATAAATAATTTTAAAAGTGCATTCCCGCGGGTGCAAAACACCGAGAAGAAGTGCGATTTTTTTTTTTCAGCTGTGATATGTTCCATGTAGTGACATATGTGGCCGCCCACTGCAGGATACGTGAAGCGAGGAGAATAGAAGATGTGTGTGCCAGTAATTTAAACAAACTTAATTTTTGTGAGGAAAACGGATTTTCCGTAATTTTACGGAGGATTTCGTTACCAAGCAAATATGAGTGTTCGCTAGTTTACGACGATTTCTGGATAATTGTTTGCCAGTACATTTAAGTAATTTCACGGAAATTTTTCTAACAGTGTAGTAGAAAATAATTTCACTGTGCAGTTAGCGACTGCAGCGATACTAGAAGCAGAGTTTTTCCCTGTGTCGAACTCTCCCATACGAAAACAGATTTTCTTTACAACCTGTAGTAGAATTAACCCTAGAGGCCTTGGTACACAATTCCGTTCTGCAAACGTCAGTTAAAAATTGAATGTTCCTCGAAGCAAATTTGAAAAAAAAATAAAAAATTAAAAAAAAATTAAAAAAAATAAAAACCAACAAACCTAGATGTTATTTTTTTTTGTCAACATTCTGACTTCTCGACTAACATATATCTGAAGAACTATTCTGACGCCGAAATCTCGTACATTTAATTGCGATGCAAGAGACCGCGCGTTGCCTAACAAATGCATCATTCTGGATAAATGCTTGTTAACAAAGTTCGCAAACATGATTATCATGGATTGTTGTTTTACAGTTTTTCTATACTGACTTTCAAAATGTGTAGATAACAATTGTAGAATTCAGGGCTAATTTATCGATCACGTTCTCTTAAGGTGGCCACCTTACCAGACCGCCGAGTGGCGTGCAGAGATTCGGCTGACACAAGTTTATTCGAAAACCGCACAACAACCGTAAGTGATATCTGCATACACGTTTGCATACCCTTATTTTCTCGCAATTTAAAATGGAGAAAATTTGTGTTTTTGCGTTCCGTTTTAGGCATGATAATCTTGGTTCAGAGTATTAAAAAAGTTAAAGGCAGGTACAACACATCTATATCTGAAATATAACATTATTTAATGACAGTATGAACACTGAATGTCTCATATAGGTCGTTCGGGATAAAGTGAGCACTAAAAATTTAACCTTTGAATAATATCACTAGCTGTTACTGCATACAATTCAACGTTAACTTTAGTTGTCTTACTGCTCATATGTTTGACAGCGCAACTATGCAACATAGTTCCATATGTTTTCCTATTTGAATACAATAATACCGACACAAAATACACCGAAATTGAAATAATTGTATTTTATATAGTAAATAAACTCTTTAAATTAAACTGTATCGATTAAATCTGACTGTAGGTACTATTTATCTCACACGCGCAAACATTAAGTGACGTGTCCAGATAAGTTATACACGTCCAAGCGTCAGCCGTTAAGCGCGGAAAGATACGAATTGGCTGAAAATAGAACTTAAACAGGGTTTTTTCGAGTGCTCACTTTATGCCGAACCACCTACAGAGGTGAGTAAGTGGCAACGATAAGATTGCACGCGAGTTCATTGACTTGCGCTTAGAGGCCAGAGTTAGGCGTTGTGGGTGCACTGTAACGTCCTTACATCTCCGCACACTGTTGACTCAAGAGCTCAGAACACATTCACCCAGTCGGCCACAAGATCGTGTAATTCAATAATTAAAGCTGAACACACTAACTGAAGACAACACATATTTTCGTGAGTCAGAGTGGAGACAAATAACAAAACAAGAAACCCGACTTTTTATAATCTAAAACGCAAAGATGTTCCCGCAAACAGTGAACAACCTCCCGTTTCCACAGCAAAATTTTATTTAGATATTATACAGTGCAAAGTATCTTTGCCACGAAGGTATATAGCTTGTTGCAAATAAATATTGCCTTATAGCAATGCAAGTTTGGAAAACTTATGTTTATTTTATAATTTATCTTACAAATGTTTTCCTTTAAAACAATATAAATTGCTTTGTAGCAAAGGTAATAACTTCTTCAACATAATGTTTTGTTAAAAATACAACTACCTAGACCACAGATATGAGAAATAAATTTTCTTAACAATAGCACAATTTTTGTTACCGTTGCTATTAAAGTAAAATTTTATTTATGGCAATGTAACTCTGCAGTGGCTCATATTTGAAGAAACATTACACTGCGGCAAAGAAAATATTTTTACTGTGAATTCACTATCTGTTTGCGAGATCATCAAGATACCAAGTTTTAGTCCATTTATTACTGTGCACATGTTACGCTAAATGAATGCATCTATTTGTCTTATTATCCACTGACAAAATTGGCAAACTGTCGTTTTTTAGAAATTCTACTATAGGCCAACTTATAAATTCGTAAAGAAAGTAAACATTTTTATCTTGTATTCACACATAGTGCATCTCTCTCGTAAGGGGTCTTGGGTCATAATTTGACGTTAAACGTTTAGTTCGCATTTCCTGATGTCCCGAAACCTAAATATAAATATAGAATACTTCAAAAATTATTTTTTATTTATTTGTCCATTAAATATTTTTAGAATACGGTACCTAAGACTAATGTTTTTATTAGAGTTATGTATATGAAACTTTGGTGATATTAACATTTTATGAAACATTCGTCACTCCGTAAAAAATATGTCCTCACATGTCGGCAGAAATATGGTGGATATTGCCTTTTAGCTCTCACAGAATATAAACTTTCTATGCATCCTTGCATTGAGTCAATACTTTATATTCGCCTCTTGTTATACCTTGAACGTTAACCAAAATCCTTGTACTCACAATCACACGGATAAAAATGTTGTAGTAACTCTCACTGCAAGACCCTACTAAAATAATAATATATTTAAAAAAGAGTTCTTAGCGTTAAAGAGGTTACAACACTCATCTCATAATAAGACGATCCAGGTTCAATTCTCAGCGTGGATAGTCCAGGAATTTTCACATGTGGGAAATAGTGGCGGATTACTGGGTTAGCAGGCAGGATTTCTCGGGGGAACTCCTGTTCCTCCCATACTTTCATTACATCACCGTTCCATTGTATCGCCTCAACTCTCATGACATCTTTCAAGGAACAGCAAATGCCTACGGGCTCGTTATTTGAAATCCTACCTCTCGGGTGACAGACCTTCCCTTGGGTTCTCTCCCATTTACACGATACAGTATTTATTTTCAAAAAAACAAAACTGCGTTTGTATAAATTCTGCTCAGTTGCAATTCATGAAATACGTTCATAGTACAAAACGAGCTACACGAAAAGTTCCTAGTTGACTAGTTCTGAGTTGTCATGTCACATCACTGCTGACTGTATTAGTAATTAAAAAAATATATATTGTGTTCAAAATTTACGTTTTCAACCCTATACAACCTTACTACGTTTGAAACTACCCCAGATGTTTCTTTTGAGTACCACGAGCAATTTATTAACAGTAGAGGTATATTTTCATACTCTGAAATACTTTTCAGAATGTCACCTGTATGGATTATGTAGTTATGGTTTTCTGTTCTAGTTTGATTTAAATTGTATTTAATTATTCCTTGAGTTCATAAACGTGTAATAAATTGGGATGTTATGGGCGAAAAACAATTAACACGCAACCCATCAGTGTTTAGCGGAAATAATGAGGTAAGGTATATGACATTTCGAGCTTTTGCAGAAAAAATAAAGCGAAAGCTAAAAATATGTTTAAAAGTATTTTAGAAAGAAAGAGGAAAGACTAGAACTGCAGGTGTAAGAAAAGACAAAACCAGGCCAAGCATACAGGACAAAGGAAAATAAGTTCATGTGTAAGAGAAAATGGCGTGGAAGGAAATGCCATAAAATTCGCAATATTTCTGGTAGTTAGACGAGATGACTAGAAGGAAAGATACCTAAGTGCTAAGTGACGCTACTAAAGTGCATCGAAGTGATAAACTCATTTAGAAGGTAAGCTGTTTATGTAGTTTGGCGGCCGAACAGATAGGTAACCTTAACACTGTGCGAAGTAGACAACACGATCTCTCGGTAAGAGAGTTGTGCTTCTTCAAGCTGACTACTGGTGAACTGGCGCCGAAGAATAACTTTTACTATATTGCAGCTACTTTATGGAAAATCAAAGTTGTCATCCAGCAATGGAAAAATAAAGGTTGCGAGGTTATTTTATTTTACAAAATACTGTAAATATATGAAGGAGAGAAAGCTGACAATATTATATTAGCGTTACGTGAGGAATCAGTGACAGATTAACATTATAATCGAGTGAAATTTTTTATTTTACTGTAAGTTCTATTTTTTCATAATGCTGCATGTTACACAGTACTATTAGCTAGTTAGTATAAATAACACACTTGGGGACAGCGAAACTGTCAACATCGAACACAAAAATATGCTTATCTACAAATATATTCTTGTAGCTAATTACTCTGTATCTCTTGTGACGAACATTAAGTAACCATTAATGATCTGCGTGAGAGATTTTGGCCAGCGCTTAACATCGAGGTCATTAGCGTTGGTGAGTGGTGACATGTGGTGAGTATGGAGAAGCGCCGGAATGAAGGAGCGGTGCAAACGGGAGATCGCCGAGAAAACCCGTCGACCAAGACATCTTCTGACACGATTCCCATGTGCGAAAATCTGCAGAACCATAAATTATATCTTAGTCCGTCAGTAAACCCAGGCATGCGTGTCTGTATAGTTGTCACATTCCTAGTAAAGAATTTTTATTCAATTCATATACATCAGCGTCATTGATCCAAAATACAATGTCAGAGCAAAACTTTCCCAATATTCATTTTAACATACATAAGGAGCTGAATTATTGTTTGGCTATAGATTTAATTAAGAATTAAACTGAATACTCCGAACTGAACGTCTCCTTATTCATTATGTTTCACTAAGATATCGCTAAACCCGTAAAATTTCACGAAATAATTTTATTTAAGTTGTCGTGCTCAGTTTTAGTAACCATTTACGCCTAATACACGCCTCGTTTCATTTGCATGTTTACTTAAACCAAAGTCACGACAAAATCCTTAATCCATGGTTTATAAAGAATTGGAAGCATTACTAGCAGAAAAAATCAGACGTTTAGGATGCTAACTACCGATCTCGTTATGTACTACAAACTATTGTTGCAAAATGTTTCGTGTTTTAATTCAGACTCAAAGCGTCTTTGTTTTGATTCACCACCGCAGTGTTATTAATGTGATCTGCATTACCATGTATCCCTTAATTAACAGAAAAACTTAAATTGCTCACTTATGTGTTAGCATTAGCATTTATGAAGGTATGTTTCGTTGGACAAGAATGTGTGTTGAAATTATCTAACAGATTTGCAGCTGTAACACGTTTTAGAACAACCACTTTATTACTGTTGTATACATCCAATCGTTGTACGTTAAAAAAGAAAGGTTAAATGAAATACTTCACATAGTCCATTTTACCTCTAACAATCTGGAAGATTCAAGAATGCAAGATAAAGAAAAGAAACTTCGGTGATTAAATACCAGATAGCAACCATCTCAGAAAATTTTCATTTCCCCGGTAATTAGTCTTGATTAAAAACACAAAATTCCGGATAATTGCTTCATTTCCTACTTTAAGCTCTTATAAAACTTTCAATTTTTAAACTTTCTGATGGATAGCGGAAATTTTATTCACATACCATTGGGGCAGATAATTGTGTTTTTTTTATAAAACATGAGAACACGTAAATATTGTTACAGACGTATTTATAGAACACTTCAGTACAATAGAAATAATTCACTGTGTGTTACGACAGTTAACGAAAATTACTTTTAATTAAATTCTTATATTGTGCACACGTGTCTTTCTATATATTTTCGTTTTAATTCATAAACTCAAATGTCGGATAGTATGTACTAAGAAATGCAAGTTGTTTCAATTTTTTAAAATTATCATGTACATACCTTCTCATGTATTTTCGACCAATTGAAATAATTTTTCTGGAAATTTAATAAATATTTGTGCACCTAAAATACATCATGGAGATGATGACGGGAACTATTCTCTTTCTATAGTTTATAATTTATAATGGCTTGTTGCTAATAAGTGGGGTACATATGTTAGCGGCCGTATAAAGCCTACACTCAAGTAATTTTCTTACAACTACAGTATTGCAAAATTTATATATTTAATGAAACTACATCGATTTTCCAAGAAAAAGTAAAAATCGTAATTTTATAAATTAATAGTCACCAAAAATACAAATAATTGACGCTATTAAAACATTTACTGAATTACACGCAATCGGTACTTCAGCACAAAATTTGAAGTAAACTGGTTTAATAATTTTGAAATAGGCATTTGTAAAACGTAAAGACAGGGATATAAACGTGATTGTTATTTAGCTCAATCATCTTTGTGGCTGCATAAATTCGGTTCGCACAGTTACTTTGCCAGTACAATTAAAATTTAGCTATTCTTACTTATTTTTCAATAAAAATAGCACATATTTCGACAGCTGTATTACTACGTTTTAATAATAATGGTTCCAAAACACTGTTAATATAACAAACGTTACCTAGGCCGATACATACACACACACACCTACACACACACACATATATATGTGTGTATATATATATATATATATATATATATATAGTTTTTCACGCAATTTAAATAAGCAGTCAGGCAGTGTCATCTGCTGAAATAAGTGTGCATATGGCATGAATGGTTTAGTCCGTAAGGATAATTTTAAATTGTTTCGCAGCATGATTTTACATCAGACACGACATATAGTTTTAGCAAATGTTGCTGTGCAGCAGAAAACTGTATTAAAGTAAATATTTTGATACATTATAAGCTGTTATCAACAAATATATAGACTGCGTGTGATTCCCAGGAAAAGAAAATTAAATAAGAAAGGGGGTAAATACTGACATATTACAATACAAGATGTGAGTAGAAAAATGTACATTTCAAATAGCTCAAAACACAAAAAAATAACTATAGCTTGAGGTGAAGTCTGACGGCACAATACATATAACACAGCGTCAGCAATATTTTCATACCGTGACGTAGCGTCTATGAAATTCTTTCAGACTATCATACAACCAAATTACAAGAATGGTTTTGATTTTTAAGTAGATGCACATTTATTTAACGTATTTAAAATAAAAATGTCTAGTACATGTCGAACATTTCCCCTATACAGGATGTTACAAAGGGCAAACTTTCAGAAAACATTCCACACACACAAAGAAAGAAAATATGTGATATGGATATATGTCCGGAAACGCGTAATATCCATGGTAGAGCCCCTTCATTCGTTATATGACTTCGTAAAAACATTTCGTACAACAAAGGCACTGTGCCAATTACTCAGTGGAATGTTTCGTTAGAATGTACGTTACTTCCTATGATCACCGCCAGGTGGGCGACGTGACGGAAGGTAATCGTGACTGCATTGCTTCTCTTCAACTCACGTGAAATGATGGACTGGGAGCACACAGTGGCCCACCTGGCGGTGAACCTAGGAAGTAAAGTACATTGTAACGAACCAATCCATTGGATATTTGGGACATTTTCTGTACGAAGTGTTATTTACGATGGCATTTAACGATATGTAAGGAATTGAGCTCTACCATGGTAACTAAGCGTTTCCGGACATATGTCCACATCACATATTTTCTTTCTTTGTATGCGTGGAATGTTACCAAAAAGGTTGGCCGTACCTTTTTTTGTAACATTCTGTATAGGTTAAACATACCCTGTTTCGTGATACTAACGCTCCGAACTTCAGTGCAGAAATAAATTAAACATTTTAACTGTGATCTTACATTTGACACATTGGTTACTTATTGTGAAACTATACATAACTTCTCTCTGTTGGTAACATAGTGAACTCACTGTACAGATCCTTCCCAATTTTGAGAAACCCACAAACTTATTTATTACAATAGTAAGGTACATCGCAATAAATGGCTAGTTTACCGAAGTTTCAAACTGTTCTGTAGAAACCTGTTTACATAAAATGTTTAAACCATATATATATATATATATATATATATATATATATATATATATATATATATATATATATATATATATATATATATATATATATATATATATATATATATATATATATATATATATATATATATATATATATATATATATATATATACATATATAAATAAATAAATAAATAAATAAATATATATATATATATATATTTATATATATATTACGTAGAGGACATCACCATGTAAGAGCGTGTTTCTCTTTACGGATTGACAAAACTTTTTAATCACTCTACCTACACCTTCGTGTGATCAATGAACAATATATTGAGGGATTAAAAATTGCTGGAGTACGAAATGAAGAGCGAGCGCCATTCAGCTGCGTGCTTAAATGTGTTTGTGTATGAAAATGGGGAGAGAAATATATAGAAGCAGGACGGAAATTTTTCCATACTTTACGTTGTATGTTACAGCTCAGGTTGCTTTTGTATAGGAAATCCACAGTCCACGTGCATAATACAGTTAAAATATATGTCGAGCGTTTAAATTGCTGTGAGCAGACCACCCCTCAACACTACGAAGGCTGCAAGTACGTGTTTCTTACCAAGACATTCTGGGAGCCCCTCTTGGTAAGCGGGAGGTCACAAGAGTCCTGTTTGAATTACATTCGCTGATGACGGTAGACGTAGAATGGCGAGAAGAAGAAAGGGCTGGGGGTGGTCGGTCTATTGCTCGGCGGGCAGCAGCATAATATCTCGCAGGGGCCACGCAGTGTAATTACGGGCCCTAAGGGTGTTGCTGGGTGGTGGTGAAGGATATAGAGTCCACGGCAGAGTTACGTCGAGGCCTCGCAAGGGCCCCCTCTCCCCCTTGCCCTGCTTCACCCCGTTTACCGCTCGAAACACTGCCCCTTTCCTCTTATTCCCTTCCCGGTTATACCGCGGTTTTAATTACGTCACGGACGACGAAGAATGCTGCTCGCAATATGCTGGCGCGCGCTGCTTCGTCTGCCCGACGCAGAGGAACTACGCCAGAGCCAAACAGCTGTGGGAGACTGTGGAAGGAAGCAAGCACTGCGAGAACTTAAACCGCGCATAACTTCCTGCAGTCTGAAGAAGGTTAAACACGCTCTTTAAACAGGCAAGCAACAATCCCAGAACTAAACATTTCCCCAGTTTCAACGTTAAGGTATGGTCCCATCTCTTATGTTGTATTTTCAGTTTAAAACATTTATAGACATAGAAACTTAATATTTGAAAATGTTTATAGTAATTTTAAATTCTTTCCGATTTAGTGGCAAAATTTCATTGATTCATAATCTCAAAAAAAAAAAACTATAATTTGCGTCCTATGGATTTAAAATATCTGCACTTTTTAATGTCACAATACTGTGTCAGATGGTATGGTTATATGAGTTAACCGCAGGTTATGTATTCTACAACAGACATTAATATACATTATTAAAAGTAGTGTTGTAACAACAAAATTAATACAGAACAGCAACTTTGACATGGCTTGTGAAGTGCCACTATAAGACTGGCTCTGTTTATCCAAGTAACAAGAATGCTAAAATTGCATTTCTATTAATATATAGTAGCTTAGATCCCTTATAAAAATATTACCAAATGAATTACTCTCTATGAACAAGAACACTCTACTGCTGTAATTTAATGAGATTCGAACAACTTGGAGCAGTTACCATGGCATATACCATAAAATTTAAATCAATGTTACATAAATGAAGTCTATTTACAATTTTTGTAACTTTTAATTATTATGTATCTTACAAATAGTCACGATTTTCTGATGGAAAATTTTTCGCATGAGTTTGTTTCAGTGCTTTGTGTACACATTTGCACATCTGCTTCATGGTCAACTCTCGAATGTCTTGGGGTTCTGCTGGCAAATCACAGGCGTATTATGTCACAATTGCCTTACTCTTATTGGTGCAATCAATTGAGAGAATGTCTAAACAAAGACACACAGCCAATAACCATGAAGCAGATCTGACGACGTGCGTGTAAGACAATGAAACAAATGGGCGCAAAAATCTTTACGTAACAAAATCGTGTCTCTACTTATAAAATGAAAAAGTAAAATAAAATAAAGAGATTTGGTCAGCGCCTAAGACTGAGATCATTAGCGCTGATGAAGATTATAAGAGGTGAATCTGTTGCAAAGACGGCGTGCAGGGGCATGGGAAACGAAAGACTGTCAAGTAAACCCGTCGTATAATATAGTGTTAGAAAAAATTTCCGTGAAATTACCGAAAAGTACTGGCAAAAAATTATCCAGAAATCTTTGTAAAGTAATGGACACTCACTTTTTATTGATAATGGAACCCTCCGTAAAATTACGGACAACCTGTTTTCTGCAAAAATATTAAAATTATTTAATCTACTGGTACTTCTTTTCCATAATTATTACATTTTCTTATTATCATCGATTCCTCGAGATTCTTACACACTATTTAGTTATATGAAAAATGTTTTGAATTTTCTGGGGTTCGAACCCACGACCCTATAGCTGCCAGGAAATACCTCTAACCACTGTACCACAGGGACAATTTATTAGTTAGTGAGTTCCTTGCAATGGTAAGATATCAACTTTATAAGAGACTACTTTTGTATTTGACATCCTGATTTTAGAGGACTTCATTAGTTACTTTATTAGAAAAAGATTTTAGTCTATATAAATAAATAACTTTAAAGGTACATAAAATCTAGCGCGATTCGCAGAGAACAGGTGCGATTTTTTCCAGCTGTGATGAAGCAAGGAGAATATAAGACACGTGTGGCCATTGAGTGTGGTAGGCCAGAAGGATATGCTCTAAGGAAAGGGAGGGTGCAGGAGAGGCTACAGGGGTATACTTTAAGAGAGGACAGTGGTATATCATAAGAAGGGTGTTTATTAACAGGGAGGGGGTATGCCATAAGGGTAGAGATAGGGCAGTACAAGCATAGGGTGCGGGAGAGGGGGCAGACCTCAACTTCCCCCTCATGGTATTTAGGCATATCTTGTACCAAAATGGTCCATTCCTCTCACTTCTCCTCCCCATCACTCCCCTACCCAACCCCTTCTAGGGCGGTGCTTAAGCCCTCAGCCAATCACAGACCTCATGGCACTTAGGTGCTATTCGTACCGAAAGACCCCAACAACCAATCCCAGCCTAGGACACGCCCCCTAATGGTTCTATAGCCCAATAGCAGCATCCGGGGGAGGAGGGCTATTACTATTCAAATGCACCTTATGCTAGTTTTTCTCCCGGTTGGGCCAAAAGGCCCACGTGGTCGCTACCCTGAACACTTCCGTCACTTACTGGATTGTTCAGCCCTTTGTCCATGCGCGATACGAGTCCTTGTTTGTAATGCTCTTTTCTTCGCGGCAAAGTGTGGACAACCAGGAAGAAGTACTTAACTTCTATTACCTTACCTTGTCTTGTCTTCTTTTTTTTAGTACCATTGTGCATGCACATTAACTCCAGGATTCATGGTGATTATTAATGCCACTTTTTTTAAAAGAAACATAGTAAAATACGCTTTAAAATTGCAGAAACATACTTCCATGAATTTATGGAAAGTTACTGTCAAACACCCGTAAACTGACAATACGGACAAATTTTTTTCCGTAAACAAAAAATACGGAAGCCACTTCCGTAAAATTACAGTAATTTTCTGTAAATATTTCCGTGAATTTACGGAAATTTTACACAGTGTACATAATCTGCCAAGATACCAATTTTGGGAAATCCGAAGCAGATCAATTTCAAATCTTCTTCGTAGAAGGCAATCAGTCTGACAACATTACCTCTGTGGATTCCCGTAACATTTTAGTCGGGTCAAAATACCATTAGACGTAGGACTAATTCCAACAAAAGGTCTGTGAATTGTTTTTGGCAGTAAAATGTGTACAGATACACAGGAAAATGTCTACCAAAATCTGACGACTGGAAATGGGTTATTTTTCAAGATGGCCGCCATGAACCTTGAATATTGGTTAACTCCTGTAAATTCGTTATTATTAAACGTAGAACAATAATTTTTATATCAAAATTATTGCTTTAATGGTTAAGGAATTCATTTTCACCATCACATAATGTCTATGTCAACAAAATGGCGTCAATCCTGATGTACTGTAATCTGGGGCAACCGAAGATGAAAAATGCCTTTAAAAAAATTACTATTTGTATCACCAAGTCACCCTAATTTGTCACGTAACTTTATGTTATCATGTCTACAAACACATGTTATTTGTTTTATGTTTACAACCAGTAGTTGAATGGTGTTAACCATGTTTTCGTCTGTTAAAGGTTTGAAACATGAGTGGTAATTCAAGACAGAGTGAGAACTGTCCTATATGCAAAGACAGTTTGTCTCATGGTGCCATAATTCAAGCTCATGAGAAAGGTGCCGATGGCATCAATGCAGCAAGTGTTCTGAAAGGTGACGGTGTTGTAGTGACTACTGGTTGTAAAGTCCATGTGCAATGTCGGAAGCGTTATTTCTGCACGCTTTCACGGGATGTGATTTAACATCGCGCATTTATGATATTGGTAAGAAAATAGTATTTCAAATACTAATAAATGGTGATCGTGATCTTCATTTTTGTGCATCTGTATTCACTTTACCAGGCAAGAATGCTGCTGAAATAATAAGTATTGGCAGTCAAGCAATGGCTGTTATTTTTGGAGGTAACAATACAATTTCTTTGGCAACCTTGCGTTATCAAACACTTACGAAGAAAGTTATCACAGGCAATACATTTGTTCACCCAGAACATCTTCCTTCAACTGAGTCTTCACCCAAATTCCATTGTCTGAGAGTGTACTATCAGACAATGATATGGACGAGTACAGCTAGGGAAATGAATCCTTTGATCTGGGGTTGGAAACTTCATGGTGACGAACTTTTACCCGTAATATGTGATATGAATGCTGCACCAGACAGTCTTCTGAAAATTATACACTGTAACTGTAAAACTACCTGCAGCGATAATCGTTGCAGTTGCAGAGCAAATGGACTTCCATGCAGCTATATTTGTGGATCATGTCAAGTTAATCATTGTGACAATCATATGTCAGACGAACTAGAGGAAAGTGATGAGGACTTATAGACAAAATAGAGTGACATTTTTCATCTCATATTGTGCTACTTTTCTTCTTGAACTCGTACACATACAACTTGGTGTTTAATATGTGTGTATTTAAAACATAATATCTAGTATTGTAGGCCTACCAGTATTTTTCATATTTGGCCGCCACATTTTATTCCGTGGCCAAAATATAATGGTGGCAATGAATTTCTTAACCATGAAAACCATAAATTTGATATTAAAATTATTGTTCTGCACTTAAAAATAACAAAGTAACATAAGTTAAACCAATATTCAAGGTTTCCGTCAGCCATTAAAAAAAAAAAAAAAAAAAACTTCCAGTTGTCCGACTGTGGTAGACTTTTTTCCTGTATGTCAGAACACCTTTTACTTCCAAAAACCGCTCACAGACCTTTTGTTGGAATTTGTCCTAGGTTTGGGTATTTTTTTACCTACATTGATCAACCTATTTGGTTATTTCTGTACGAGAAATAAATGAAACAGGTAATACACATAGTACTCAAAGGAAATTTTGCACTGCCTGTATTTCAGTGGTAGTGTGTGATCCACTGCGTACTGAGAGAAGTAAATGAATGAACACAGCACACTGGACCAAAACACGTTCTTTATATTACACAAGTATATAAAACGCGAGCAATTGTATATGCTTACAAACCGACACACTATTACAGGATTGGGAGGGAAATCTTTATTTAAATAGTGAAATCCAGTTACAGAATATTTTTTGTCTGTATTTTTAATTTTAAATCTAAAATATAGGGTGAGGGGGTGAGGTGTGGAGACGTCAATACTAAATACGCCCAGGGAGGGCAAAAAACTTAATAACGCGTGGGGAACAGTCAGTCGAGAAAATTTAGTATCAGCTGTTGAATACATTTGCATTTTTATACTTCACACGTTTTCTTTTAGAGAATAGTAATATTGCTATATTTCGAAGATATTTGGTAGTGTGTTTAAGTAGCAACTTGAAATGACTGTCTGGTGTACGTAGGGTTATTTAACAAAACTTAAATAAGGACTTAAGGCATGTGCCGAAATTTGTACCTTTTCACAAATTCCTCTGATAGCCTTGCAAGTACTACTTCATCATCATTTGTGTTCTGACTAAAGTCAAGTTTTCATACGATAGTTCTCCATTTTCTCCGCCATCATCTTTAGGTTCGTGTAATTTCCGCTTCCTTTGAGGTCATACATTATTTTACACCATCTTCTATCCCTCAGTCTCTCCCTACAAACTAGTCCTTCCATAGCTTCAGCAAGCAAGCAGTTCCTTCTCAGAGAATGCCCTAACCAGTTCTTGTTTCTTTCTCTTATGAGTTTCAATATTTTTTAAAGTTAATATTTCACAATTGCATAAATATCAAAAAGCTCAATAAAGTAGTAGTTTTTATGTAGTAAACAATACACTATACAATTTTTAAATTACTATTGGCGACAGATTACACGTTAACAGTGCGTATAAAGAAATTAAAATGTCTTCTGTCATGTACACATAACCGTACGATTTTAAACGACGCGTGTTCTCTACACATGCTAAATGATTTTTCTTCTAGCGAGTAATAAAGTTTTCAAATGCTAAACATTATTTTGCAAAAACGTTCAACCTTATTAAGCTTTATTCACTAAATTAAATCATATTTTGCCTACAGGTGAAAATAATTATTATCTCGAACTTAAATGAAACCATGACACTCTAGACTTAATTTTTAATCTAAACTGGATAAAAATTATTTTAATATATGATAATTTGCACTGCATTAATCGAACTGAGACTTTATGTCGCGACGTTTTGCCTAAAATCGTTATTTCATTGTAAAGGAATTTGCGAGTCGATATAAAATAATCGCAACTGCCAAATACGGTATTTTTTAACTTGTCAGTAAATATTTTGCCAAAATGAATAGGTTGTTTAATTCAGTATCTCAAGCAGAAACAAGTTTTAAAAAATTATCAATATAACGTGCAATATTAAAAATAAGTTGCCTACAAAGTTAGCGAATCCTATTCTCAGAATTTCTCGTCTTGAAGTTTTATACGTGACCTTTCAAAACGTGCGAAGAGTTGGTCACACTGACAGCATGGTAAAAACTCTATGACATCGCGACCACGAAAAAGATTTTTTTTTCAACTCGAAGCCTGATTGCTTGGTATTGTAGCCAACTGCAAATACGAGCCTTGACTTTCAGATTGTAAACTGTCCACTGCTGAAAACATTTTCATTATAATTCCTATGAATTTCAACCCTAGCGCCAGAGTTGTTCCCTTAAAAGGGAACTCATCTGGTAGGTTCTTGTTAACAGGCTTTGAATGCAACAATGACTGATTCAAACGTAATTGAGATCTTGTGGAGTAAAATGTAGAACAGAAATCGTTGGAATTCTGAGTTTTCTAAAGCAGATGCCGTAGACATATAAAGTTGCACCTTTAACAATTTATTATTTATTTCTTAGTTTTAATGTTAAAATGTGAAATAATTATTTACGCAGTATTATATTTAAGATATTTATTAAAATTAGGGGTACACGTTAGATTGGTACCGTAAAATAAGCAAACACGTGTTTAACACAAAAATAGTGTCGAGATAAACACTCAACTATTGACGATAAAGCCCGCTGCGTTGTTACAAGAAAGTAATCTCTAGAATGATCAACTATAATTTTTCATTTGAATTTTTTTTTTGTAATTTAAGAAATTTTGCATGTAAATAAATGTTACTTTTTATTTGGCTTTTCTGCGGACAGTTGGTAAAACAATACGGAGATAGGAAGGAAAGTTTTCGCTTACACAATATGTTGTTGGAGTCTGTAAAAAAACCCAAAACTATAAAGTAAACAGGATGACTAATGTAAGAAATAAATCCAAGGCCGAAATAAATTTTGTTAGAGAAGAGAAGTCACCTAATTTATATATATATATATATATATATTTCTTATGTGTCGGAAATTCTGTCTGCGACTATTGATAATACTAGGCGCGAAATATAGATAGATTATCAAATGCACTTTGACGCACATTTGTTGAAACGTGTCGGATAATATAAAATTAGATGCTATTGATATTCCAACACTGTATGAATTAAAAATGTTAGGAATATACTTAGGTACGTTCACAATTTTTTAAGCACGTGATTGAATACACCCAGGAAATGTGCGAGAGTCTTGATGTTCAGAATTTTCACAAAGACGTGAGTATATGTAATGCACGTTGTTATGAACTTCATCAAGCTTTGACGGTATTTCCACTCAGAAATCTTGGTATAGGCACCTGATCTGGAAGGTGAAACTGGCGCTGGACATAAGGTAAGTGCCCAGATATTAATGTTTTCTGGTACAGGGTGACACGACCTATAACTCTGCATTATACGTGTAGAAACGACCGTAACTACTTTTAGTAATAGTTTTCCTTTTTCATCAAGACAAATATCAAGAACGAGTAGATTTTGGCACTTTTGTTCTAGCTTTATTACGAAAAAAAAAAATTGAAATTTTGTGCACTGGTAATAAACAAAAAAATTCCTTTTCATATGTGAAAAGTAAATTATTCTTGTAAATGTAAGGGCCAGTTACCATTAATATGTACAAAACTCACACTTAGGTAGTTAAAAAATTTTCTCTAACATTTCTTCAAAATTACATTAAACGTATGGGAACATTCAATTTCATGTAACCAATACTCCTAACACAGTTAAGTAAATATATTCTTATGAATAAAAATAAGTACATTTTGACGCATATAACCGATTTTTGCAACCTCTAGACTCTGTGCTAGTATCTCAGTATAGAACTCAATACATCAATGAAGGTCTGTGAAAAAATTTGTTTCTTAGGGTCGTGCTTTTTAATTTCTACTATATTTGCGATAATTGTTTATTTTTTCACCTTAAGGGCGCGATCTACCGCAATATTAATCGCCATTTTTTAAATTTTCTATTTGTACCAGATACTTTTCTTATTTTAAACACAAAATGTGACTAAATTTAGCTCTTACGAAATTTATTTTTATCTCTCATAGTTTTCGCGTAATGGCTTGTTAACGTGATATTTTGCATGTTTCCGTTTAAACGACTACACTAAAACCAACTGATATACCAAACTGAAAAAAATCACAACGGATAAATACATTGCAGACCACAATGTCATGCTCATAAAAATAAAGAATAAAAATTATTTGTGTTTTAAAAAATTCTGAAACTGAAAATAAAAATTGAAAAAATTCAATACATTTTTTTAAAAAGATGATTCGCCTCCCACCAAGGTGATACATGTTCGACTCCCGGCGAGTTCTGTCCCCGGATTTCGCATCGGACGATGCCGCTGGTCGACAGGTTTTCTCGGGATCTCCCGTTTTCCCCACTCTTCTCATTCCGGAGCTTCTCCATTATAGGATCTGAATCCAAGTTATTCTTCAGGTCAAGCAGGGTCTAACGGGCGCAGAGGAATGAGTCTGTATCCGGGATGCGACACACAGGCCCTCGAGTATCCTCCTCATACGATACTTATTTTGTCACAACAAACAACTTCGGCGCGCGTGACGGCACTGGAGGGTCGTCGCCTACGTCCCAGGCGGGTTTGTCGTCGTGGGTTGGTACGGGGAAACATGGAATGAGCAACAGAGATTCTCTGGATGTATTTCCCGGGGATGGGACGGCGTTGCGGCTCTATTGTGCTCCCTAGAGAAGAGACGCGCCAGCGACGAGTGACGATCCAATATCTCCAGCAAGAGGCGGCCGGAGCTGTCTGGGGCACCGCGCGAGGCTCGAGACGGGAAGCAAAAGGGCCAACACGTGATTCCTGGCCGTTAAGGAGGCGCTTTACCGGACTTACTTCATTATTTACACAGCATTTATATTTGTGCGAGAATGGTTTTATTTTGTTGACTTATATTATGATTATTTATTACGGAAATGAAATTTTTTTAGTTTTCATAGTTTTGGTACAATGGGAATGGCATCTCAATATCCGAATTTGCATAAAACGGTTTTAGGAATTAAAGGAAAACCAACTGATTTACCGAACCGAAATAATTCACGCTGAATAATGATGTACGCTGGTAGGCCTCCTGTATAAAAAAAATTCGTATTTTTACAAAAATTCTTAGTTTTTTTTTTTTTAATATTAAATTCAAATTTCAGCAATTTTATTTAGTACAAAACAACTGTAATTTTTGTTTTTGTATAGGAAACTGTGTAGCATAGAAAATTGTTATTAATTTTCAATTATTTCATTTCATTAGACAGTTGGTTTTTCCTTAATGCATGAGACCGATTTATGCAAAATTCGACATTGGCATGCCATTACAAAAAAGAAAATGTAAATGCCAAAAAAATACACTACATTAAAAGTAGTAACACTTAATGTTTACAAAACAAACCATAAATCGTACAACTTAAAAAAAAAAAAAAAAAAAAAAAAAAAAAAAAAAAAAAAAAAAAAAAAAAAAAAAAAAAAAAAAAAAAAAAAAACGAAATGTCATTTTTTTAATTAAATTGTATCGGTTTAAGTAGGCGTAACTTGGGAGAACATTTTTTATAACGAAAAAAAAATAGCTCAGCCAGTTTATCTGTGTGGAATTTCACAGTCCAAATGTGTATGATTTTACTTCTTATTCTACGTAAAAACCAACTAACATAATAAAATAAAATAATTCGTATTACAATTACATAACACGGCCTACTGCAGGAAGTATATAAAATTCATTATGAAATATTTTTGTACTTAGAAACAAATTACTGAAATTTTAAATTGTTTGGCTGCATCTGGCTTTTTTTTTAAATACAAAAATAATTTGAAATTTTTTTTATATACGTCTTGTAAAATGTTGTTTGCATTTAAATTTTTTCATTTCGTTATGCTAATTGATTTTCGCGACAGGCAAGAAGTAAAAAGTTTCCAATTTCAATTTTAAACGCCATTGTGGAAAAACTGGTTAAGACCATTTCTTTTGTAAGATGACATAAATCTCCAAAGTAACGCCTAAAATAATAAAACTATTAAAACTATTTCATGCAAATACAAAATCACTATTTTCCCCCACTAGAATTATCGTAAAGGAACATGTCAGCATGTGCTCGGAAATGAACGCGAACCTTCAAAAGTGACGTTACACCGGTACGCTTTGCATGACGTTGCGTGACTATAGATTACTGACTAATGTTTGAAGTGGCCACCATGAACACCATGAGATACAATGCCAGCTATACATGCCGCTTCGTAGAGCACCACACTATCTATATTGTTCCTGTTTTTGAAAAGTAAAATCAATGGGAACTAGGTACAGTGACCACACGGGCAATATAACAGGACTTCTCGTCTTATTCATCTTCCGGGGAAGCTGTTGATTACAAGTTTACAAACTGCACAGAGTGAATTCTGTGGTGATCCATTAAGCATGCAGCCAGAGATACATGTATACCATTAAAAAAGTGCTAAAAAATATTTACTAGCGACATACGGTCCCATATTTGTATGGACTTGAGTTACTTCTTACACTCGGGAATAGAGAGTGAGTGAGACATTTTTGGTCAGCGTTTAACATCGAAGTCTTCAGCGCTGGTCAGGGGAGACATGAGGTGAGTAGTGAGAAGCGCCGGAATGAAAAGGCGGAGGAAACGGGAGATCCCCGAGAAAATCCGCAGACCAGCGGCATCGTTCGGCACGATTCCCACATGCGAAAATCCGGGGACCGACCCGAGCCGGGAATCGAATCGGATCGCCTTGGTGGGAGGCGAATGGTCTGACCATTCGGTCACCGCGGCCTCCATCCGGGAATCGACTTCTGTTGATTGTATTTACTTTCCGTCAGACTTATTTACTGTTGAAAGTGTTATTATAATCCATTCAGGATAAAGTTAGCACCAACCTCTGATAAATATAACTAACCGTCACGGCATATAATACAACATTAACAATAAGGGCTTTACTGACTGTATCGTTGGCAGCGATTTTACCGAATATAGTTCCATGTATTTTTCTACTTAAATAAAACAATGCGAAATTAAAATCAATTGACATCGTTATATTTATGTTTTACAAAGTTAATAACCTTCTTTTTATCAAACCGTATAGGTTCCTACCGACTGACAATTTATCTTACACGTGCAAACATCAAGTAACGTGTCCAGAGAGGTTAGACATTTTGTTAGCCGTTACACTCGGAAATATACGAATTGGCTTAAAACAGAAATATTGCAGAGATTTATTTTTGGAGCTCACTTCATCATGAACTGCTGCTTCTCTGACTATTTCGAGGCATTTCTATATATAGAGTTGTTATTACTTTTATGTTTACAAATCGCTTTCCGAAGTTTGTAAGTTAGTTTCTGTTCAACCTGTACATCAGTGGCTAAACGCGTATTGTTACCGGTCCAGCGCGGCTCAACTATACACACCTACATGATGTCTTCAAAATTATTATTGATTGCTATGAGCAGATACATTCTCGCCAGAAATATGTTACAACAAAGGATTTTACTCTCCAATAACATGGCTTCGATCTCCGCAACGCATCCTTATTTTGCTCTTCCCGGCATGCTAGTAAGTGACAATAACAGGGCTTGAAACAATTTTATCAGCTATTTTAACATTTTAATGAGTGATTAAATAAATTCTTTAATTAAAAATCTTATTATTTAAGTGATTAAAATATTTTACTTTACTTTGTACAGTTACACAATAATGACGTTTGTTGTTAACTCTGTACTTAAAACCACATTTGTAAATGCAGCACAAACCTTAATAAAACCAATGTTCTACTTCAAAAGATAAAAATTATTCAATAAATTTTATTTTATTTAGATACCTTAACGACGGTATTAAGAGAAATATTATGTATAAATAGGCAGCCACTAAAAAGAAATTATTGTCATAAAGTAGTTCACGCGAGTGTGTTTCAAATTTTATATGATCAAAATTCAATTATGATGTATTTATGCTGACTTAATATATAGTGTTGTTTGAAACTGTGTACTGATAAAAACTTGTTTGAAGATTCTTATCATACGTCTCTCAATATTGATTATGTATAACATTCCGACATTTATATTTGTGATTAAAAAAAAAACATGTATAAAAAAAATACATTCATACTACATTTTACAATATGACCAAATTTGTTGTCTGTCATAATTTACAGTGTTACTAGAAATCTACGTTACAATAGAAAAGGGAGGAAAATTAACAAACTTGGATTCTAGAATTTGTATATTCACCGAACTAGCAATGACTGAACGTGATATATAGCACAGATATGTTACTATAATGAGAAATTTTTTTTTTTCGTAAACCTTAATTATTTTTATGTAAACTGCAATGAAATCAATTATAGCGCTACAGTACATTTTAAAATTAAGGATTTCAAATAGTTCTTAAAGCATAGAACGTCTTCTCTCCATTGTAGTATGTGAACAGAGCAGTTAACAACTTTTATGACTAGTCTGCTCTAAAAACCAGGTCAAACGGGTAGTTCCAGCTGGCTTGCTCGCGAGCTCGCACACTTTCCCTATACTCCACTTCAGACACTCACAGCATTAACGTACATTGGGTCATGGCACCAACAACGTTAAGACATACATTATGCAAACGTTTGCAACTTGCTCTAGAGGACCTTGCCAAGGAAGCTTACAGACATGAAGTTTAAATAGAGAATAATTTTCAAAGGACGTACTTCTCAGTAACTAAATTTTAATTGTTACTTTTTAAGAACATTTCACACAAGGGACATTAACACATTAAGGAGCCTCATACTTAGTCTACAAAATCGTTACAGTACAATGTATTTTTTCAAAAATATCATATATTCTACTTAAACAATTGAAAGTCTCCTCCAATGCAAACTATTACGTAAAAAATTCCAAGCCAAATTGTTTTAGGCAAAAGAGAGCTTTTAAAATTATAAGCCTACATTAAGAAGTTTTTTTATTAAACCTTGATTCTCTAAATTTCCCCGATGATTGTAGGCTTGGTATGAAGAAACGTTAGGACTGGGGCTAGATGTGCAGCATATTTTGGATGGAAGAAAAAATTTAGACTTTAAAAATAAAAAAATATCAAGCCCTGCACGTTGTATAAATAAATGTATAATATACAGGTGTTTAAATAACACATGTTAGGTAAAAAATTGTCAACGAAAATTTATTAAAAATTAACTCGCTACATGTTGAATTGATTAATGTATTCTTACATGTCATAAGTTAAAAAATAAGAATCTTTTGAAATTATATTATTTAAACTCTGAAGAAACCCAATAATGAACAATATAAAAACCAAAATTAACTAATAATTATGCGAGACATTTAATTGCTAATGTTTAAATGTTTATACCGCAGTCCGAAACCGTTTAAAAAGGAAAAACAAAGGAAATACAAATGTAAGGATTATTCGCAGCCGCTAAAACATATTTGCATCTCGCTGGGTTTCTGGGACCGATATAAATATTTAAACACCAATGTAACTGTTATATTGTATGCACACAAATATTTGCATTTTCATTTCGTTATATTATCAAGACATGTCCGTACGTTTCTACTCTATAGTCAATGGACTTCTGATACTCAAGTACGTCTTCTGTTATGTAGCCAAAGTATTATATTGTTATTTAAACAGTCAAATACACACATACCCACCAACACACACAGATATATATATATACACACAGACACACATTTAAAGTACACTCGCAACTGCTCAGTAATAAATCCATCACAGCTCACAGCTTCTATCACAGTATTTTGTTTAGGATACACATTTGCATGTGCGTATTTATCGTCCCAAATTATACGCCTGATATAATCGTTTGGTAGGTTTCATTCGTTAAAGATTGGTCTTTCCTTTAAGATAATATATAATTTATTCGTAACCGCATTTCTTCTTCATTCTAGATTCAGTTAAATATTGGTCTTTCCCTTAAGTTAATATATAATTTATTCGTAACCGCATTTCTTCTTCATTCTAGATTCAATTTATGTACTTACTTCGAATATGTACGTATTTTCCCTTCCTGTTTACGGAACATCTTCATTCAAGTTTATCTGTTTACATTATCCTAGAAGCTCTCCTTCATGCTCGTAAACTGTTGCGTTCATTTTTATCTCTTTCTCCGTATAGCGACTTACTTTTGGGCATGTATAATGCAACACCTCGCACGTAACTTCGTAATAGTTTTCCCTGCAATTTTACTCACTTTTTACTGCGAAAATACAACTGCATGCTGAACACTTCTTTGGAGTTGTAGTATTCCCCCTTTCAAAATGTAACTGTAAATTTCCACGTATAAGTTAGGAATACAATTTAAATCTGTTCTAATGCATAACTTCGTAACAATGTTTTGTGTAACAATTTCTTATTAATATTATCTAAATGAATTGATTTAGTAGTGTGATACATTTTTTTATTATTTGCTGTTATTTTGAATTGTTCATTAAAAAAAACATAAATATTTTATTGCTATTTAAGAAAATCTTAACACGCATTAAAGCACTCCATTTTTTCAGAGAACATTATTTCCAAGGTGTCTTTGCGAACTAATAGAATATTTTCAAAAGAAGATGCAAAGTAGATGATACAGCTGCCCTATTTCACATCATCCATGCTTAAAATCGATTCACTCCTACGCGTTAAAACACAACGTGTTAGTAATGAATGTACGGAATAGGTAGAGACTTACTTTTACGTGGTGTCCTTGGAATAAATACAAATATTTTGGTATATAATGGGCTATGTCCATGCGAGTGTTTTCTTATAGTTAAGCATTATGTCAGTAATAAATTCTTATGTTAACAATAAAAATAAATCTTCCAAGGTGTGTACCTATTATTTATGTTACATGTTTGATAACTACCGTTTTTTTTTTTTAAGTTTTAATATTACAGTAATACTAAGAAAAGAACTGTCCACTGTTACGTAGTATTCAGTTTTTGAACATTGTTGTACCTGGCTCATTATGTTTTACTCATCAGCTACTGAAACGGTGTTAGGTATCTGACGTCACTAGATGTGTACTGCGTTTATCACAGTTTGGTCATGAGTGTTGGCAACATGTATGGTATCTACAATTCTTACTCAGTAATTGAATCTAGATATCCATGCAGAATGTGAGTAGCAGTGCACAAGTGCTAGCATAATATGTAAGATTCAGAACCACGCCACCAGAAGACTTAATATTATATTTTCGCTCTCAAAGTGTAACAGTTGTAGAAAGCAATAAAATAATAATGAACAGTTATGCAATGGGCAAAATAAATATAACGGCTTTAGTGGTCTCCGTATTTTTAGTTTGTTACAATCGTAAATGTTCACTTTCGACATTAATCTGCTATATGCACGATAATCATTGCTCTACTACCGCCTATCGTCCGCCAAAATATCTGCACTCAATTCTTGAACAATCTATACAGGCTGAGTCAAAGTAGAAGATATTAATAAGGTATGGTGGTAGGTTTAAAAAAATCTGTCGAATATGTGTTTTAATCTAACCGTGAAGTAATTCAGTAGGAGTAATGCTATATAGAAAATATACATTGGAGGTAAACCTCAGGTTATTTTACTTTTTAAATACTGTCGAGAGTTTCGATGCTAGAAATAAGGAGATGTTGCTATCGATTATTTAACTATACAGACGAACTGAAGATATTTTTGGGAACATTTTAAAGCCACCAAACGTAATTAACCCACGCCGTCCTTACTCAGCCTACACGTATTTATGCGAGAAAAAGTAAATAGAATTTCCAATTACAGGGCCGATGTGACTGTACTCAGAGACGGTGACGCGAAGAAGCATCACTTGCCGTTAGCGGAGGCGAGATGCCGAGAGAGAGAGAGAGAGAGAGAGAGAGAGAGAAAGAGAAAAGCTCAGACCAGAGCTAAGTACAGTACAAATATAAGTCATTGCGGCAGCTCAGGGAACGGTGTCTCGACAGACGCCGCGGGCGCCCAACTGCGAAGAGAGACTTGAATTTAGCCCGAGGAGGAAGTCGGGGAGGGAAGCGGCAGTTGTCGTCAGTTCCTCGCAGTACTTGAGAAATATAAGGAATAGGATGGGACACAGCTCCCATGAAGAGACTGACACACACCACGTCGAACTGTACTGTGTAAAAGTCGGCAGAGAAGTTGAGCGATGTTGAAATCGGTGGCGTTAATTTTTTTTATATTTGCCCCTGTCAGTGCTACTGTACCGCAATGCAGTGCAGATCGGCGGGTTGGTTAGTCGTCTCTTTATCAGGCGCTTCTAACACGGCATTGCTCAGGGCTGTTCATGTGGCTAAAAAAAACGTTTATATTTGCATGGAGTAGTGTCAGTTTTGTAGATGCTACTTGAAATAACATTTTACTCTAACCGCGATAGCTAACTGACAATTTGAAACGAAATAAATTAACATACAATTTACATGTCACGGGATACGGCTTGAAGTACATAAAAACCAATTATAACATATTTTTGTATTTAAAAAAAATTGAAATCTTGGTACTTATTTTACTTTGAGAAATTTTTTTTTGGAATTTCAATAATATTTTGTAATGGGTTATAATATACTTCAAGCCGTATCCCGCATCATGTAGTTTCAATGTAAGTTATAGAATGACTATGGGAGAACTGGCAGAGCTATTTTATTTCTAAGAAGAAAATTTACAACCAAATATCGTCTACAAAACTAATACTGATTCACACAAACATAAACTTATGATTTCTCTCGACTTGAATACTCTTACGTGTCAATGGTATTAAATCATCATAATTTTCCTCATGAGACATATGTGCATAACGCACTCCAAACACTGTCTAAGCTATACTGCCAATGTGACAAAGTTCTGGGCTGTAGAAACTACCCCTATAATTGATTGGAAAATAGTATGTAGTACGGTTTACGTGGGTTTATCTTACTAGCTGGAAAACCGAAGTTCTTATTAGATTTCATCAGTACTATGGCTTCTAGAAAACTATTTTTCTTAGCATACAAAATACTACTAAACCATAACTTTCAAGTCAAAAGAAATAAAACACCTCCCGACAGCTAGGTATAATACTACATTATGTGCCTTGTTTAAACTCACAACGTGTTACTACTTTAGTAGTTTAAATATATTTTACGGACGTAAATATAACATAAATATGTCTGTATTATTTTTGCTATTTAAAATTATAATCATGATGCAGTATATACATAGTTTGTTATTGTAAACTGTGTTTTTCTACTAAAACCGAAATACTATATTATTTTACATTTAAATTGTTCTGATATTTTACTGCGTGAGAGTGTAAACAAAACGCAAGAAGAAAGCATACTTTCATGCTCCATGCAGTTTACAATTGTTCTTAAAACATACTAGTATAAAGCAAAGAAGTTTCATTGTTTATAACGTAGGTCGTACAATTTTAACTCTTATTATATCATGATAATGTTCTTGAAAATAACAATTACATCAGTGCTAAATTGTTTTGATTACGTATAATTTGATTCATATTATTGCCATGGCTTAACGTAGCTCGTGAGCTTGTGTTTAAATACTACTTTAGCTAATGTTTGTAATACCATTTTGTTTTTGCATTTATATGTTTGTGTTGAAAATATAAAAGATAATTACTTAATTAATTTTGAACTTTTATCACATCTATGTAGTCACAAATTATTCACAAATATCTTAAAAATTGAAAAATAATATTTTAAATACCTGAGTTTATTTTTAATGGGTAAGTCAGAGAGTCACTCCATGCGCTCCAAACTAGGAACACAGGGAATAATTTTAACGAATTGTTAAGAGAATTTGGTCACTGTACTAGGCTGTCAGCCATAGCATAGGATACACATCCCTTTTTAATACAGACAATGCAGGTCAGCGGAGGTCCATTTAATATGAAATATTAGTTTCATATTTTCTTGTTTATAACCACAAAATTACAACATAATTCCTATAATTTGCTATGCTGTTTACATATTTTTTTTTTTTTACAAAAATAAGAGTTTAAACCATATAATGTTTATTGGGTTGCGTAATCGAAACATATTATATTTCTCGTCACCGTATTTTTGTAGTGTGTTACACGATTTGATTGCTTCATTTTTTTAACAGAAGATATTTTACATTAGTTTTGATACTACATAACTCTGTTAGGTAGTTAATACTTTAAAATGCAGTGTCTGATGCCAAATTTGCAGTGCCAATTTAAAATCGAAAGTCATTTTGCATTTATAAGTTGAATTTACATGGTGAGACGTATTGCCCATTTTTTGGTCTTCTGATACAAGAGTCCTTCACTGCTACACAAACAACTCCTTTGGAATGCAGACCAGGCTCTGATTCACGAAGTTTAACTCTATTCGGAGAGGCCGGACTCTTCCGTCACGTACTCGAAACTCAGAAGTGGATGATAAAACTCTCTCCGCGAAGACAGTCGCGAAATGCACATATCTCGAACAAGACGTGAGAGAAATTGCCAAGAAGGCTTCCTCTCTCCTTGTGTGTGTATTTCGAATGAAAATATTAATAAGGGAAAGTGTCTTCCTCTCACAAAATCAAGAGGCAGGTTTTACTCTGTGGTACGGCAGAGGATGATGATATTAGTCTCCTAGTGCACTCTTGAAATATAGTATAGGCTGTTCACTATAAACTAAGCACTCAGCAGAACTTGTAATTAATAAAAATTTTGTTTTATTGGGCTAATAGATGTTAATTTTTGAGAGTGTTGAAACATTTACACAGGTTTTTAGTAACATGAAAATTTTCATATTAAAAATAGTAAAGATGGCTGCAAAATGACCAAAAGAAAACTTTATGTAGTGCTCACTTCATTGTGAACGGCCTATATTAATAAGGCGAAAACCATGTTTTTAATACTGAGCGACATTCACCATCTCGAATTTTTGTATTTTGTGTCATAACTTCTGGGTAAATTTTTGTAACTTAACATAACTATGGAATAGAATACATATTGACATAATTTTAGACACCATATATATTTATTTACCGTTGATATTGTTACAGATCGAATCGTAGTTAGAAAATTCTTATTACTTTCTTAACTGTTTTCGATATGTAACAACAGTAACGGAAACTTAAGATTTATGGTGTCTAATTGAATTCTATTCCGTGGTTAGTTTAAGGTTCCAAAAATTTACCTACAAGAAAATTTATGGCACAAAATAGAATAATTGAAGATAGCGTTCTTGTGTAATGATGAGCGCGTGGCAGGAACTTGCTGGATGAGGCAGGTGCTCCACCACGGGCTCGGCAGTTGGCGGTTGGCGGCGTAAGGAGGAGGTCGACTCTGTGTCGCTCCAGGCACCAGCAAGTCTTTCTTCAACCTATCGTAGTGTATCAGTAGTTAACTTTCGTATCTGAAACTTTTCACTTTAAATTTTTTACGTGCCCGGAGTTACCTCCTCAACCCTAACTATAGCTTAGCCTTATGTGAACTTGTCAATAAAAATGTTACTTTCATCTACACATACGGACATATAAATTTGTACGTGTTTCCCCGTAAACTGTTTGAACCTATCCCCCCAATTTAATTCAGTTTGGTACTAATAATATAAGGTGACTTACGTTGTTGATGTCTTGATCATATATTTACTAGCGGCTGTTTAAATTTTTTTTAACACACTATACGGAGACTATATTTTTCCGAATTTTATCATACATGGTACACAAAACGTACGTTTATAGTAAGGTGACTTCAATGTTATCTATTTTGTTTATGTGGTATTATTGCTATCAAAATGACAGTCATTTGAGCATTTTGGATAACGCATGAAATCTTAGGAATTATTTTTCCGGATTTTATGTAGCGTAGCATACATACAGTTTCAATTTGGTAAGACGACTTCACTTGAACTAATCTTCTTCAAACTGTAATAATTTATTAATAGCGCGTAAGTGAACGAAATTTAACAATATTTAGAATTTAGTCAGAATCGACACACGTATGCAACCGTAAAGTCGCTTAGAGATTTACTATTTTGTGCATGTTTTGCATGTGCAGCCAAAGTGGAGGCCATGTGACCATTTCTTGATCACTTAAGGTTTGTATAAAGGAAACGTTTTTCAGTATTTCGTCAAACCCAGTAATCAAACACATAAAGTAGTTAGTAAGGTCACTAGATACTTGTGTTTTGTTTATCTGTTATCGGTAGATATTTGAAAACTGTGGGTAGTTTGAACGTTTCTGATTACGTAAAATTTCTACAAGAACCGTGCTCTGGAATTTTCCATAAAATTCTCTGTATGAAGTTTTTCGGGACTCGTTTTAAAAGCACGGAAGTTTTGTAACAATATGACAGTCGTGTTTGTTCCAAAACGAGTTAAGTCCAATGTCAGCGTCAAGAAAATACTTTTTTTCCCTCAGAGCTTCGGTGCTTGTAACCAATAACGCTGAGGGTTAAACGCGCTCTTTCTGAGCGTGAAATCGTGGAAGAAGCTAGTCTTTCAAACCTGTGCTGCTCGCGTTAATTAGCAACGCAGGCCAACTTGTGTTGGAGGAAAGAGTTCGGAGAACTTGTGCTGGCGGAGATAAGAGAACTGCCTTCGCCAGGTAAAATAGCGTTTATCGCAGTAATGATGATTTTTTCACTCTAACGTCAAATCTTCGCAAAGCGCTTGGAATCTCGCTTCTCCAAACAACTGAATATCTTATTAATCTCACGCACTTTAGTAGAATATTAAATTTTTATATATCGTCGTGATGTTGGTAATAACCTGTAACGACATTTTACAGGATTTTCTACACAGCCTGTCTCATTACAAAATATCACGCAAACTGATTCGCTGGAAGAATATTATGGACAAATACTATTGTGACTAGACTACGTAATTACATGATATTCCTCTAAATCATACACACTAGCTGCATTTTAGCTAGAGTATGGATTTCGTTTTCTAATTTCATCACGTTGCTATAGGCAAACTATGTCTGTTTTAAAGCATCCTACGTTATTGTTTTAATTTGCGAAGCTTCGTTTAAATTTAATTTTAATATTTTTTACTTCGTTCCGCCAAGTAAGATAGACTTATAAGATCGTGTGTCTGTTTGAATGTAAGTTTGTATAGCCTCATTTAATATTTTCAGGCCAACATTTTTATTGTTGTAAGTCCACCATGTAAGAATATATCACGAGTTTAATTAAGTGTGTGTACATATATATATATATATATATATATATATATATATATATATATATATATATGTATATATATATATATATATGAACAATTTTAGATTTACGGATTAGTTTGCACTCAAGTTAAGGAAAGTATGGTTTTTAGTTAGGCTGGTAACTTCTTGTTATTAATCGACTGAGAAGTATAGATACTCCCTAAAAATATCGCTGTAGCAATTTTTTTTGCAAAACCAAAAATCTTATCGTACGCAATGTGTTACGCTGTTTTCAAAAATTACTATAATTGACATATAATTTTCACTAAGCCCAATATATTTTTTATATATTGTACTACAATTTGAGCACCCAAATTTTTAAACAGCTCCGTCCTTTATAATCTCATTAATGTATTACATTTGACACTGATCAGTTCCAAATGGTAACGTATTTGTCTTAACTGCGAAATGCTACATAAAATACATTTTAAGAACATTATTTGCTATTACTTCCTGTGCCGGTACGAGTATACACGATTCTTAACGGAGTTACAAAGTGGCAGCGTTTAATGTAGATTATGTGCGGTCAAGTAAATATAAAGTTTTTGATGCTAAAATTTAATATTTTTTATTTTGATTTACAAAAATAACTATTTATGTTGGGAAGTGAGACTTTTCGGCTACCAAATTAGTACAGAATAAGCGGAAATAGGCATTACTTAATTTTGTTTATAATCAGCCGAAACATTTCCTGGTAACAAGCAGTCAATATCTTATCACTTCAAACTGGTATTAAATGTAATTGTTTATTCGGTGATACAATATTTTTCGTGCAGTGCTGATTTCAAGTTGTGTACAGACAAGTATCGTGGCTGCAATGATTTGTGAGTGTCAATAATTTTCCGAGTAATGTGTGATCTCATAAAAAGAGGTTCGCCGCAGGTTGACCAACATATCCTACCCGTTGCTAACCAATAACAGTGTTCCGTCACTCACTCGTTCATCATTCTTCTGGCCGGCCCACAGCGACAGAGATGTTGGTTGTTTGCGGTCGAGCGGCCGATTGTAAATCACGCTACACGCTATGCTCCCAGATTGTATTTGGGAAGCGTTTTGCATGGCAACAAGGCGGTCAGCTTGATATACAACCTCATAGAGAATAACCTGCTGTTAGTTGTACTCGTTGCTTAGGAAATTTATTGCTGCATTTGCTAATTTAGTGAAGTCTGAAGGTGCTACTTACGGGCTCGGTGAACGTAAATTTTCTACGTTACAATTTAAGTTTTTATGTTGGTATCAGACATTTTTTCATATTTTAGACATAAATTGTAACGGAATTTTGCTCGTGTGGACTTATTTTTTATTTCTCATAGTTTTTGCGTAGTGACTCGTAAACGTCAAATTTTGTATTTTACAGTTTCAAGTACGCCACTAAAACCAACTGACATACCAAACTGTAAAGAAAAAAATAAAAAAATAAATAAAAAAAATATTGTTCAATAAATCGTTAAAACTTGGAATTATAATTTCAAAAAATTCGAGAACCTGTTAAAAACACAAAATATATTTGTTTTTTACAGGACTCGTTATAGCCTACAACATCGTTATTCACTGTAATTTTTATTTCTTTTGGAATGATAATTGGTTTTAGTAGCAAATATAAAACCGTAAAACGCAAACTTTGACGTTAACGAGTCATTACACAAAATCTACGAGAGACAAAATAATTTCATAAGAACAAAATTCAGTGACAATTTATTTCTAAAATAAGACAAAAATATTTGCTACAAATATAAAAATCAAAATTTGACTTTGGGAATTGAAGTAGACCGCGTTCTTTTTTTACTTAATTGCTGACATACTTAAAACATTTGAGTCAAATTGGGGACTTCGGGATTGTTAATTATTTCCTAGTCAGCTGCCGCCTTAGTTTATACATATGACAGTTGAAATATAGTTTATTAAAGTAAAAAGTGACTAGTGAGATAGAAAATAGTTTTACAGCCAGCGCAGTAGAGAAGCTAAGATAATACAGAAACCAAACCAGACATATGGTCCATTGCAGATTCATGTGAGGAAAATCTTGAGGTAAAGGTGAAACAAAGGAGACATTGAGTAAAATCTGAGAATTTTTTTTGTCTGCGTCGCACAGCCATGAAATTGAGATATCGCAGTTGAGTTGAAGTGTTATCACAATATCGTGAGAATAATAATTTATCCTCATGCATCGACTTGCGAATGTAGCTAAAAGGTATATTATTTTCCATTTATTATGCACTAAACTTACATGACAGTATTTGATATTTTATATTTAGTGTTTCGCAAAAAGTTGAATAAATGCAAAATTAGAATTATTAAAATGCTTCGTTGATGTTGTTAATAAAATGGTATCGTAACCATTTTGCTTCAAAACAAAATTGTCATTAAAACACGACATCGCTTTCGTCTAAAAATGTACAACGAATATAAATTACAGTATGTTGTAGATGCCAGTGCGGTCTTTCCTTTACACATTGTTATGTTCCTCCTCTAAAATATTGCTAATAAATTCAAAATTAGAATTATATTCTTCCCCGTGTGGCATTCTAACATCTATTTACGTCCGTCATGGTTGAGGTCTGAGGACAGCTTAGTAATTCTTCAGTTTTTCCTTAGATTTCACTCACTTTTCGTCTCTGCAATGAAAATGTCTCATATTTCACTCAGAGAGACTTTCGATTTTACTCAGTATGACTGTGCAATCGGCCCAAAGTATAACAATCCATCTACTCCAGTGACATATTTAGGTTGGTGAATGAAGGGCGAATTATTAATTTTATATTGTAGAGTAAGCGCATACGTTATTCATGACTTATGTATTTCTGAATTAATTGATTATCAGAAACTGCTTGATCACAAGAAGTGTGGCCGTATGTTACATTATGCTGCTGTCCCAAATGAAATGATTTTACAAAATTCCACCAAATATATTTTTGCACTGTTTAGAAACTACTCAAACAAAGTTGTATATGTCTTTCAATGGCGTGTTGATTTATGCATTTAATTGTATCGTGATTCAGGAATAAATTTATTTGGATTTTTTTTTTTTTTAACTTTTTGGCGAAATTCGGATAACGTTTGCTACACAAAATTACAAATAGGCGAGAAATGTCTAGAACTTATTACACCCCACGTAAACCTAAGTCTTGAGTAATGATTATTTAGACATAAAAATTTCGAAATTCTTATGTGCAACGTACAATATTTACCGCTAATTAATTTTTAGTAAATATGCGTTGCAGAACAAATGCGGATTTACAAACAGTTGTAAACGTACAAATTACTTGTAAAATTACATGCTTGTAAAGCCACAATGATTTTATTTGTAAAAAACTTAAGAAAATTTTCGGTGTACCAAAATTATTCGTTCTTCTGAAATCACATAGTTGTACACATGAAATATCGTCTATAATGCATTTTTCTTGCCTAAAGATAACATTCATTTTGACTGCGTGTATAAAAATCAACAGTTGCATCACTGGACTGAACATAGAATGCATACAGATAAAAAACGATGACACTCCGTGTAATACTAAGTGGTGTATGGGGTAAGTTGTATGGTATCTGACCGTTGCCCCCCAAAATGTTATTTTATTTTTAATTGCATATAAAATTTATAAGTTCAAAAGTCATTTAATTAATAATTCCAGTGCCATGAGTACAGTCAAACGAGTATTAAATTTTAATTTTCTTAATTTTTGCAAGTACAGGTATAAGTCTACAAATTGAAATATTCCAATTATATACGTTGCGTTTTTTGCAACGTAACATTTGTATAATTACAAGAAATTTATATTGCAAATGTGTTTCCAATGATTTTCCTTGCAAAAGTACAAAGTATTTTTACAGTGAACAATAAAAATCCATATTTGTGCAGGATAGATAATATAAACAAATGCCAAAGAATTCCTCAGTGGGATATTTCAAGGAGAATTCTGACACATTTTGCAACATTGATGCATATCACATTAAAAATATTTTGTGTACTTAAACAATGTTTAGGAAGTGGAAGCCAAAATTGTTTGCACTTCGTAAAGCAATTGTAGAAATCTCTATGTATAAAAGAGATCTCTAATTGACTAATTGACTAATTGACTGACTGATACATCGAACTGCAGCCGCTGGGCCTAGCAACGTGAAATTTTTCGTGTGGGTTCGCTTTAGGTCGTAGGCGACCACAAAGAAGTGATTTTTTTGTATTTGACCCTTAAGAGGGTGAAATGGCCTGAAATGTTATTTCGATTGACTATCGATATCTTTTGAACCCTCCAGGATACAGAGTTGCTTTTCACTTCAAAATTATGCTCATGGAAATACACAAAAAGGATTTTTAGGATTTATCCAAAATTTACTCCCAAGGAGTAAAAGGGGGAAAAATGTGTTTTTTATTCATCGTCTGTGCAACTCTAACCCAATGAGATATCGTCGTGATTTTTACTTCAGTTGGATACGAAAACAAATGGCTAAGAAAGTACTCCGAGACGTTTCGATATACTATAGTTAAAGGGGCGAAAATACTTTAAATGTGTCTTCGATTATTCCTCTATAACTATCGAACCAGTTGAGACATCGAAGTGCTCTTTGCTTTAGAATGATGTTTATGTAGGCACCGAAAATACAATTTTGGGATATTTTCCGAATTCAACCCCAAAGAGATAAAAAATGGGTGAAATGTGTTTTTGATTCACAATCGATTAATAGACTTCAATGAAGTATTAATTATCGATGTGATTTTTGTTTAAGATTGATGCTTAATCAAATACCTGAAAAGTAATTTCGCGAATTTTCGAAATTTGCCACCTGAGGAGAAAAGGAGAAAAAAGTGTTTTCAATTAATCGTCGATGTATCTTGAGCCCATCAGGCTATTGTCGTTTTTTTCTCACGTCCACGAGACACCAATAAAGTATTCTAAAATGTAATTCAAAGGTTTTCAAAATTCTGACTCTTAGGTGGTGAAAAGACCTGCAATGTGTTCTTGAAATATCCTCGATATCTATCGAATCCGTCGAAATATACAGTTAATTATTGCTTCAGGATGACGATTACAGAAATGATCGCAAAACGGATGTAAGATTTTTCGAAATACGAACTCTCAGTACTGTGCAGGGGTCATACGTGTTTTTAATGAATGCTCGATTTTGATTCGACTGAACGGGTTACAGTCGTGATTTTAAGTTCAATTGGGTAGGTGAGCAAATGTCTAAGATTTTAAATTAAAATATTTAAAAATTCGACACATAAATGGGTAAAAAATTTAAAAATTAGTTTTCTATCAGACAATGATATCTCACTAACCAGCAGAGATATTGAGGTGTTGTTAGCGTCAGAGTGATGCTTACGTAAGTATTTAAAAAAAATTATATGTAAGTTTTTTTACTTTATAAGATAAAATAATTATTAAGAATAAAACTAAGTTTGTAAACTTTTAAGGCAGACGATCCGAAAAGCAAGTATATGGCCAGCGAGAAATAATTTATACAGGAGTTTCACTCTACAGTTACCTACCGAGACGTGGTTTTGTACAACCTCTATGAGCCCAGGACATGAATATTTTATTTTTTGAATTAAATTTATTTTCGAGAATTATTTCGACGTTATATGGCGCAGTGTTTGTAGCTCCGGTCTACATTCTGGGAGGTTCTGGGCTCGAATTCCGTTAAAAGCTGTATGCAAACGTTCAATTCTAACACACAAAAACTGCAAGGCATATTAAATTAGTGAAATTTGCATTTAGTTGTTTAAAAGGAATAAATTGGATTATGCAGTCCACTTTCCACTTATGTTCCTTGAAAACATTTGTCCACATATATCATCTCGCTAGTTTTAAGATTCGGGCACCAAATACACTTCCGCGAAACCTTTTCCCACCATAAACTTTCTAATGGCACTATACTTAAAGTGAAGATCTTGAAAATAATGTAATTGAGGGCATCGTCAGCAATGGTTGTGCACAGGGTAAATAAAATGTTTTTGATTCGATTAACCTTTTACTTTTAAGAGTCTATAATTACCCCACAACGTCTACTTTGCTATGGCTATAAATAAGGCCCAGGAGAAGTAGCTGTTAATGGCAGGGACAAACATAAGACTGTTTTTCGTGTGGACAGCTATAGCTACTTATTCTGCTGCAGACTTAAGACAACTAGCAGATTTGTCATTCTAACACTTGAGGACTGAACTGCCTATCTGGTGTACAAGGAGGTTTTTTTTTTTTTTAATTAAAGTAAATATTACAAATATTATCTCCTATGAATAACACACGCGAGCAAAGCCGCGGGCGTACTGCTAATATATATATTTAAAAAAACAATAACATTCCTTAAGTTTGTTTATTAAATTGCATTTATTTTTGTTAGTACATAAAATTAATTTCCAAAAAAAAAGTTAACACAAATAAATAAACATTTGCGCATTTGTACAATTCCGAGAAATTCTTGTAAAATTTACTATAAATATTTCAGCATTACGGGTATTTGCCAACTCTGACAATTTTTTCTTCCACAATATGTTTCATTTAAGTACAAAAATTATTAACTGTGTGGATACAAACATCTTTACAAGTATGGTGACCATGAGAAGTGAAAAAATTTTATGCGTATTGTTTCTACTCGTATGCTCTTCACAAAGTCATTCCAGTTTTATCACATCTATGTCTTATCTCTACTGGCTAACTACAAAAACCTTGTCTAAACGATCCGCAGATTTTACATCGCTCTTCATAAAAGTCCGCAGCTCAGTGACCTAGCGCTCTATACACGGTCATAAACAATGCGCTTCTTGGAACGGTTTACTGACAGTTACTCGCTCTGTATGAACGCAAGACATCTGTCCTCACGAAACGACGCTGTAAAGCGCCTTCCACTTACCTAAGTTGCAGTGTAACGTGTTATTATGGTAGCCGTATGTTAAAAAATACGCTCTCTCCCACCTGAAACCGAATACCTATAAGCACTTTAGTACCATTCTTTTTAAATAAATCAACTACAAATCTGTCACAGAACTATGTTTACCACGAAGTTTTGTGTTGTGTACCGGGTTTTAAAACTCTACATCATCATGTTTTGTTATTTATGTTATATACAAACAAGCGACCTCAACACACATACTCCGTTATTTTGTCAGATAATAGAGTTTGTGATCTTGACCTACTTTCCACTGAGAAACTATGGTTGTAAAATGTTTCTTTTAAGTTATTTACGTATGGCCGGAGGCAAAACTCCATCATTACAATAAAATGAATGACATGAAACCGCATATCGTAACATCAATAAAACTATATATTGTGACGGAGGAGTTTTTTTATAATTTCGAAGAAACCAAAAAAAAAAAAAAATTGAAAGTTAACATATAGAGTTTGTATGTATATAAATAAAAATAATCAGTACATACAATCATGCAACTGAGTGTAAATAAGTGTGCGTGTATATATATATATATATATATATATATATATATATATATGTGTGTGTGTGTGTGTGTATAAATTAAATAAATGCAAATTCTCAAAGCGAAAATGTTCTTATAATATGTAAGTAAGAAAATTTACACGCCATTGAGATATTTAATGTGGTTTTATGACAAAATATATGTGGTATAAGAGATTCGAAACCATTAGAATGGTTATTTTAGCTTTGCCGAACATGTACGTTAAATTATACCAACAGCGCTGATAAATATCTACATAAATTTCAACTGTTAACTAAATTTTATTCGAGTTTATGGTTAGGCTACTCAATTCCTGGCGTTGAAGAAATTTGTTAAAAATGGAGTTTCTTTTTATTTTTGGCTATACAAAAATTATACTCATTGAACGTAGAATGTTTAAATATTGCATTGTGTATCGGAGAAAGGGCATAACATTTTTAACAGATGCGACGAATTAAGTTAAAAATGTTGGCTGAACAGTGTTTTTTTTTCACGCAAGATCAGTACATGTTCATAAATGTTTAGTCGTTTTGTATTATGTTTCAAGGAAACAGTGCAGCACATGGATTCAAGGCAAAAGTGTGTTGCACCAACATATTTTATAAAAAAAAAATTCAGAAAGGTAAACGTAATCTTTCGATAATTTTAACAAATTAGCTACCCATATTACAAAAAATTAGCTAGTATACACAGGAGACAAACTATCAAATGCTGAATTCCTTCTATAGTACGTAACATTAATGTGTCGCCCAGAAATCTACTCAGAATATAATTATTTAAATTTTTCTGTTACAGTGTTCCTAAGATTCACCGTGCCTATTATATTTTACCTACAAACTTAATAAGCAGATCTTGATTTGTAAATTGTGTAAATAAATAAAAGAGAGTAGATAATTATCCAATTACAAACTATATTTTATATAATCACTGTAGATGTGTTAGACTTTCGAGTACTGATCAATGCACAAATAAAAGAGTTGTGCTCTAAAATTCTAATTTTAATTTTTAAGAAAATCATAACAATGTTTAAACATAATAATTTGTGGCAGAATAATATATGACGAGCATAAAAGAAAACATGTCTTATTTTTGCACAAAATATTTGCATGTAAATTTTAAATAAATTTGGCTAAAGCTTGTAGAGTTCATACAAAATGTATTCCAAAAATCTCTATTTAGTATACTGTAGACGAACAATATTTTCCCTAGGTTAACAAATTTAATTTTTGGAACGATACTAAATTCAATGAAATTTTTGTTGTATACAAAGCAATCTGTTGTCCAGCTGATGAAATGTAAAAGTATTTTGAAGTAGAGTAATACCGTCGGGCATATATTTTTCTTCAGTTTGGTGCGATTTGATTTAGGAAGTTGGTCAACGAGGAAGTAAGAGCGGTATGTACCCTACCGCTTTTGCGTTACATTATTGAATGTAAAAAAATTATATTTTTGTCTAATAATAAAAATTGTGTGCTAAACATGTTTAGAAGACATATGCATACGTACACTTAACCATAACTGCTTATTCTGTACTTTATATAATTTAATTACGTACTCTTATAAAGTCACTCACCAGTGCGTGAACTGGTTTACACGCCCCCAGTTAAATCGTTTTGTTCGCAAAACGCCAATTAATGATTGCGATTTTTTTGTTGAAATAGTTTATGCGTGGCCCTAATAGCACCAATTAAATAACTCTCGACTAATGTTTGGAAACAGCCGTAAATACTTCTCTGAGCTGTTATTTATTTCACGCTATTACATGTTCACGTGCATTTTATGTAAAACACATTTTCCCAAATATCTGACTCCTAATACACTAATGAGATATCAAGGAAGTGCACTTTGATGAAAAAATATTTTATTACAGAACAAACATGGGTACATAGCACGGTCGTAGAAGAACAGGTCTGGACACTCGCCTATCTAACAATGCATTTTGCTTGACCCCCTTGTTGTTTGGCTGTACAGTAGTTCGTCAAGTTACGGAGAATGTCGTACTTTTTGGCGCTGTTTTCCGGGCGGTCGAACGCAAACGTCTCCCACTTTTTTCCATTGTTAAATTTATAAAGTAAATAAAGTTTGCTGGAGCCTTTTTTTTTAATTGTGAGCGGAGAAAGTATTTCATAAATTGATAAAAAAAATACGTTTTGATAAATTGTATATCTTAGCGGAAATGAAGTGGGCGGAGTTTAGTCCGACCGCCGTAACATCAGCGCCAATAAAACACAATATTCTCGGTAACTTGGTGAACTACAGCCAAACAACAAGGGGGTCAAATATCCAGGCGAGTGTCCAGACCTGTTCTTCTACGGCCGTGGTACATAGACATACCAGCATTGTCCATGTTACACCATGGAACTTATGTAGCCTTATTACTATTATATTTCAGTGTTTTGTGGCAGTTCTCTTGTATATGAAACATGGGTGTAAAACATAATTCATTTTGACGTTCTTCTTTAATACGTGGGTTATTTAGCACAATCTTCCTAATATTATTTAACCAAATAAATTTACTTATTTCAGATATTAACTTACGTGAACGAACCTTCCGTGACCACTTTTTTTTATAAAGTAACATTTAACATGTGTTTTTCAGTTGGTTTTAATTATATACAGATTTTTACGTCGTAATAAAACTACTTCAAGAAATAGTTTACAGGCCAGAAATTGAATAGTAATTCCTCATATCAATCGTAAAAGTCACTGGAGTGCTTCAATTTTGATAAGAGTATCATTTGAACGTTAGATACATTTAATATTAGTTTTGACGACATCAGAAGAAAAGGACAAATACTTATTCAGATCTGTATATCAGATTCATGCAATTTTGTAACATTTGACAACAAGTAAGATGTTCTTATTGTTGGCGATAACCGGTGTTTTATGAAAAAATAAAAAAGCTGGCAGATTACAGACTATTTGAGTGATGGTAGCAGATTATGAATGTTTGAACGAACGTCATTCCAGTGCAAACCGAAAACAGTAAATTTAAATGTGATTGAACGAACTATCGTGTCACTACCTTCGTTTAAATTAACTGCAATATACCTTTATGATCGCGCAGGGCCTTAATAAGCAAAGCAAATATATCAGTTGAAATTTCCATTATTTGAAAGGCACCTAAAAAAATCTTGGTAATAAGTTCTGCCTAATTACTAAACAAAAATTTCACCACAGCAACTCATTCAATTAATATAGTCTCTTACGCTAATCAAATGTATAGAATTTAAACTTAAGAGGTTATGCCCTAGAAGTAGATCACTAGGGCTAACTATCCGTTCAAAAAGTTGATAAGATTTATTTGATAAATTATATATTAATAATGTTTTGTATTTGGTTATTAAACCGCTCATATCATTAATCAATGCGCAAATCCTCCTAAACTTAAGACATTGAATTTTTCTCGTTTACACAGGATAACCCAAAATATTTAAACAATCATGAAAATACCAACAAACCTGTTTTTTAAAACTAGTAATATTTTTTTGGGAAAGTTGAATTTTTTAGACCTTACTCTCGATTTCGCCTTTCAGTTGCATCATTTGAGGCTCTTTATTTAAAATATGCAAAAACCTAATATTTGTGAGTTCTAAACATTTAAATTGAGAGATTTTAATTTTTGATAGTCTATAGTTGAGAAGTAAAAGTAATTTCCATTTACAGCTTCATGGCTGTAGTAAAGCTGTGGTGGCTTTCCAAAACAAGGAAAGGCTGTTTGAATGAAAACGTTAAGAAGGCGTGGTAAATAAATAAGCGCTGAGTTCTACAAATGAGATCTACACTTTCTGAAAGTCAATATAAAAAACTACAAAACAACAATCCTTGATAATTATATTTGTCAACTTTATGAGCAAACATTTACCCGCAATGATGCATTTGTTAAGCGTGATCTCTTGCGCAGCATTTAAATGTACGAGATTTCTGCGTCAGAGATTGTTCCTTTAGATATACTTTACTAGGAAAAAATGATTGCTTAGAAAGTTGGCGAAAACTATTGTCTTGGATTGCTGTATTTGGATTTTTGCAAATTGGCTTCGAGAAGCATACAATTCTAAACTGATGCTTTCAGCACTCAATTATGTACCACGCACTCTTAACAAATACACAATTATACCAATACCGGACAGCTTGAGCGCTTTGCCGCGAATTCTGATTGTGTTATCACGTCAAACCACCAGAGAACAACACCGTACATTTAATTGATTTGAGATGTACGCTGCCAACATAAAAATTCTGGTAAAAATTTCTCTATGTAGAACATATTTTCGTTGAATGGAGAAACTGAAAAATAGAAGTAAGATAACAACGTAAAAATTAAATAAAGCATGTTATAGTATTAAAAAACAATAGGATCTTTGAAAGAACTGTGCAATGGGAGTGCATGATTGGATTTAGTTGCTTGGACACACTCCATTGCGAAATAAATGACTGACAAAAGAAAACTAAAAATAAGACAAGAAAACATAACTAAGTAGAGTATGCTTTAGTCAACAGGATACATACACAACATGAAATTCCAAAACTGGAATCGGGTAAAATAAAACAAGGAAAAACAAGAAAAGAAAATAAATTAAGTAACAAAAATAAAAAAGAAGCCTAAGTGGACATGCGACACAACGATGAGACGAAACAAAAACGCAATATATATCAGACACAAATACATATTTTACTCCAAGAACTGTATAAAGGAACCTAAGTGAATGTTCTTTAAATTTAACGAAACTTAATTATTTAAATCGTAAGATTAAATTTTTCCTAATAATTAAAATGTATAGAATAATAATTATTTTGTGTATTCCAACTGTTTTCAAACGAAAAACTTTTTTTAAAATTTACAGTTCTTACTTCTTAAAAAAAACACGCCTCAGCACATAAGTGATGACGTGCTGAGTCAGGTGTGATAAGATTTACGTGAAACTGCTACACCTATTTGAAATATATTCATATATTACTGAATGAGAACATACATCAAGTAATATTTCAATGTTTTAAATATTATAGTGCGCCTGATTTAGGAATGAGGTGTGGGGTCTCAAATTTAATTTTGAATACACGTTGCAGAAATGTAGGGCTACACTCCTGATTTCTAAACCACAAATAGAAATAAGTGGTTATTAAAATTAAGTATTATTCTGGACGCCAGCACAACTCTCGTCCTTATTGCATGATTGTTTTAAACGCAAACCTCAAATACATCCCTCAAAACTTAACAGATGGAGGCATAATACACGAACTTACAGAATGGTTCACACATTTGGAAGTCGGTCATTTTCCGTTTCGTTGTTTTTAACTGGTATAAATAAGCGAAATGTTACTGTGAAGGAAGTAGCAATACATACAGGAAGAACAAGTACGAGGAAGAATGGTGAGTTAAAAATAAGTATAGTAAAAACATTCGTCACTTTTAGAATCACATTTCTCAAACACATCTAAGGTCAGTCGGTTGGACCACCGGCTAGGGAGAACAGTCCAAACTTCACGCAGGGGTGTACATTAACAATGCATTGCACGAAGGCCGGCAATTCGCCTACAGAACCACTTCGACGTAAAGTCGCACCCCTGGCTCCATATCCGGAGTCTGACCGTCTCGAAGCCCCGACCTTCGCACCCTTTCAGAAGCAATTTGTTCCGTCACCACCAACTCCGACCTACTTATTTCCTTCCACTCGAAAACCAAATTTGCCTGTTGCCGACTGCACCTTGAAAGGGAACGGGGGAGAAGGGTTCTGGGATAGTGCCCCAGGATGTGTAGTTTCGGACCGGGGGAAGGAGGGAGGTGGACTGCATGAAGTGGGAGTATCGATCCCGAGACCCCGTTCTGCAGGAGATGGCATGCCCCACTCCTAGGGACAGGGACGTAAAACTTCGAGAGACGGAGAAGGAGACAAAATGGGGGAGACACAAAGGAGAGAACAAATGAGGAAGCGAGAAACTGGGTTGGTTGGGGGCTGAGGGTGGTCGGACTCTTCTGGTCTCTCTGGGGTGGTCACACTGGTCAGAAGCCGACGTCTCCTACACTTCTGAAAGTTGGCAGCCCGCCCCGCAAACATAAATTCTACTTTTAATTACCTGTTAGCTGGAAGCACTGCGTGTTTTACGATTTTTTTCTAGTTTCACTTCTGTAAGCGCATTTCTTTAAGCAGTTGTTCAGAAAATTGTGTTGGACTGTACGTATCCCCAGAAAATGAAGCATGGTCTTTGTACTTAAATTTAAAATACGTTTGCCGAGAAACAACATACAATATAGTACAATAAAACCATATTTTAACTCTCACTCTATACTTTGCATTGTCAGGCGAGTAACAGGAACAATTAAAGCAGAATAATAATATTTTTAACTATTTTAATGCAGTTCTAAAAGGGAACTCAGTGAATGTTACTGAATAAATTGTTTATAAATAAATTATTTGAATGCTTTATATTTAAGAACATTAAATGACTTTTCATCAAAGGGTAAACTTCTGTAAGAGTTTAATGTTTGAATTTCTTTAATAATAATTTAAGAAGTCTTTTAACAATCATGCAATTTGTGTTGTCACAGTAATTTGAATTTCAGTTGGTTTTTGCGCACGAATAATTTTGTACATCAATAAACTATTTTCAGGCTCACTAAGCTTATACAAGATAAATTTAATATTCTTTCCAAGTAGATTACATTTAGAACACATTTGTACTACTAAATCCGTAACCAGTGCTTACAAGCCCTATAGTTATATATAATTTTATTGTTGACCGTAAATATATATATATATATATATATATATATATATATATATATATATACACATGCATATACGTACAGATAAATACAAACATACATGTATGGAGCAAATTTTTTCATATTAATTTTTCATAAACGCTCCCTTTCTTCAAAAATAGTATATTCATTATATTTTTTGGCAATTTTGCTTTGTTTGGAAAATCACATATTTTATATTGACCAGTCAAAATAGCAATACAGTACTGTGAAAAATTTTCTCCGTCGATTTACGGAATTTCCGGTAAAAATTTCTCCGGATACCTCCGTACGGAAACTTATTTCCTAATCCAACAGAAGTTTCCGTAAAACAGTTTCAACACACGGAACTGAGCCATACTTACATGTATATAATGCTACAATTGAATTTCTACAGATTTGCAGATTTACCGGCGATGTTATTAAAATATATCCGTAATATTTACAGCTCTCTAACCCATAAATTTACGATTTCTTTCCGTACAAGTGTCCGCAGACTTACGGACATATTACGTATGATTCCGTAGTGTATATTTACTAAAAACATTTCCGTATTTTACTTTTACGAACACTATTTCCGTTTATTGACGATACATTTCCTTTAAAATTTATAAAGGTGTACATGAAGGTATTTTAAGTGGTTCCGAATGCCAGTGGAATTTTTAGTATGTTACTGAGGAGTACTACACATCAGTTGCTAAAAACTATTACAAACGTAAGTTTGCAGTGTTAAAAAAATTTTCGTTGTTTTACGGGGAAGTGTTGGTAAATGATTCTCCGGAAGTGTCCGTTAATTTAGGGAAGGTAATCAGCTCCATTTATGGAAATTCACATATATATTAGACTTTATTATGATGCAGGCACAATAATGGGTAAGGTTATTTTTTAATTTATTCTCGCAGTTTTATATTTGTTATTTAATGAAACCTAATTATGTATAACTGTGTTACAAAATAATGTTTCCGTTAATCAAACAGACATTTTCGTAAAAGTATCCGGAAATTCACGGACATTTTTAACAGTGAGGGGATTCGAAAATGTAGTATATAATATCAGTTGTATTTATCTCGTATTATATGGTGCAAATCTCTTACCTTGTTAAATATATTTAAAACTATTATAAATATTATAATTAGTAAGAGATATTAGAGAAGCTATATACGAACATTTCCTCTTTAGCTCTATAAATAAGGGGTAGTAAGAAACCTATATTAAGAGCTTAAAATGAACTGTATATATCCGTAGTTTTCATGGATTGGCCAAACGGAATCAGTCCTACTTTATTTACTCAAATTTGACCACAGAATACGTTGTAGCAACTATAAATTTTACAGAAAATTACATTCTTGTTTTAAACGCCTAGAGATGTAATTGTTAGAATAGGTGAGATCTAGTGCTATTTAAACTACCGTATCAAGATGCTCGGAAATAACAAAATTACACAACTATTACATATTTTAAACACGCTATAATTAGATTTACACGTATGCATGTATGAATGCAATGGATTCCCTCAACACATACTTGAATCTATGTCGCTAAAGTTTAAAAAATTCGGCGTGATTATTAGAAACATAATTTTCGGGCCAATCAAAAGGGCAAAATGGCATTTCCAGACTGCCATATCTGGAAAAATAACAATCGAATTCGAAAAACATAACCACAGAAACAAGCGTTAGACTTTGTGCTATGCTTCTCACAAATAAAATAATTTTGTAACCACTTAATGTCTCATTGGAAAAAGGATAATAGTAAACCACTGCAAGTCAGCTGAGTGGCTTGCACGGAGCTGCGATAATGCATTATATACGTCGGTTAACAGCAACCTTACCGCTCCTGCCTCACACACACAAACAACACCTATCTAGGGAAGCCCCTTTAAGTCTGACTGCTTCCAGACAATTATGACGTTACTTGTATTACTATTGTAAAAATTAAAAGAAAAATAGGTGCTGTAATATAGGCTAATTACAACAAATTTCAGCTTCGCTATGCAGCTATGAATCAACACATCCCCATGTCCTTTCATGGAATCTACACATTTATGAACGATATTATAGGTTTATTTGCTGAATTCTTAAATTTGTTGTTACTTAATTATCTTATTGGTATGTCTTAAACATAAAATCATTAACAAAGTAATGTAGAGTCTCTGTAAAAATTATATTTAGGTACAATTGTAAAGATTATGAGGAAATAGGATACAAGTTATGGCATTTTTGAAATTTTCTACCTATACTTCGTATTTACGTTGTCTCAAACTGAAAGCCGTTTGAAAATTGAAATAAAATTATTCCGATAAAGTTCTGTGGATATCGTTTTTTTTTGTGTATGCGTGCAGCGTTCGCAATAAGAAAACGTAACCTAACCTGTTACTTGAAGTTTTTTGATACAGAGCTCAATTTCGTAAAAATGCGGGGAAACATCTTTCTTCCATGCTTCGCTAGCGGTGGAGAAAATTCACTTTCGGTGGTGGATGCGCAGGCCGGATATTTAGATTCCTTCCTTCATCCTTCATTCCTTTAAAGTTCTTATCATTGCTGCTTTACAGAACACAGTATCAACCACGCAGAAGGATGTTCTGACAATTTTTATTCTAAAGCAGATAATAATATGCGTGATGTTATGTAGAATATATTAAGAATATCGGGTTGTCTAAGAATCATTTATCTTAGTTCATGTGCTTCTATAATAGTCAAATAATGTAATGAAAAATTCATCCTAACCTGGGAAATATTATCCTAAAGGGAAGACTTCTTATATGCACAGGTGTGGTTTGTAATAACGTATCAAAATCAAAATCCATAAATGTTTTGCTATGGCCACCATTTTCGAAAATGTAAGTCATTTTCTCATTTTCCAGCAGTATTTCATGAACGCTTTGAAATATAAAAAAAATAGATCTTTACAAAGGTCATAGAACACAGTAAAATATGTCTTATTGAATATATTTAGGCAATTATATTAGAAAACTATGGGATCTCGAAAAATTCAAATTTTTAATAATTTCAAAGCTATGAATTTAAACATTTTGTTATATGACTTGGTAAGTCAAATAAAAATTATGCACCCTGCACGACTTGATACTTAAATATTTAATGTCAAAATCCGCTTTGCTATATTTCAGAGCATCATCAGATCGATAACTACTGAAGATACTTCAATATTTCAAAAAAATAAAAGTTTGTATTTTGCTGTGTTCTTTAAGTTTTGTAAATATCAATTTTCAATATCTCAAAGAGTTCACAAAATACGGCTGATAAACTTGAAAATGGCAGCAATATTCCAAAATGGTGGCCATAGACGGCAAACAGTATATGCACTTTATTTCTTTATTTACAATTTTTAAAATTCCAGCATTTGTAGCCTTGCAAAGTAGTGCAAACTTAAAAACATTACTATTATCGGTGATTAAGTATTGCTTTTTTAATTTTGGAGAAAAACTATTCTTGACTTTACAAGCAGAAAGGTTCTAAGGACAATTAATTTTTAAATATTTCGATAGTTTCAAAAATACAAGCATGTTAATGTTTTATAACTAGTAAGATGTTACCAAGAATGATAATTTTAATTTCACTCAGCATGCTTTACGTCACCTCTACAGTGAGAGTTACACACAAAAGGACTGGGAGATGAATCGGCTTGGACTTAGTTCAATGAAACAACCCAGCATTCGCCTGGAGTGATTTCAGTAAACCACGGGAAGCCGAAACCAGGATTTCCGGAGTCGGGCTTCGAACTCGGTTTCTCCCGAATGGGACTCCAACGGGTTACCGTAGCGCAGCCTCCCTCAGTAGTGATATTAAAATATTAAGATTTAACTATTGCCTGTTAATATTAGGTCTAGTATCAATATAAAGTGACAATGCGTTGATCTCGCTTAAGAACCTAACTTCTGGTATTAAGGATTGCTAAAAATGATGCTACTAATTTTTATACCATTTTGATAAAAAAACAGACATATTTCAAACAGTTTATGGATAGGTTACACCAAAGATAAAGGTTAGCTAGTGTTTAGAAAATTTTCAAAATACATCGACCGTATTTGAGTTGTTCATAAAATGTAAACTATGCAGAGCATGGAACCATTTGCTAAATCTTTACAACGAAAGTTAACATGTATGAAATAAAGGATGGTATTAGAAATATATATGTTTAAATTATGTTATGTAGGAAACTATTTACAAGAAGTTACCAGCATAACTGATTAGCCTACTTTCCCGAAAGTGGGTATAAATTACCTCTAAAGTTAAAATAGTTTACGCAATGAAGGAATATTAAATGATAATATTAATTTAGGCACATGAAAAACAAAATACATGGAGGTTATGTTAGCTTATTGTAACGTGTCGGTATATGTTTATTTTTCTATGTGTTTTGTTATTATATGTGACACATTATTTAATTTTGACCAGACCTCAGATTATTATTTTGATGTGTAATGAGAATAGTGTTTTTGCTTAATGTATGAAAATATGTAAACTTTAATTTTTGTCAGACCAGATTATTTGCATCTTAGATTACGACTAACTATTTACTCTATGGCTATCCTAATATCCATTCTCACAGCACAGCCCGCGCAGTTTTAAACTGCTTTGTCGAGTGCTGATTAGCTGCTGGATTAACGCTTCTGAAAACAATTATTTCTTTCTTTTCTACAGACATACTTTTTATTATTATTGCAAGAGACGATGAGGAGAGCGGCAGCAAAAAGGTCGTTGCTGGCTTTGGGTTTTACCTTAATTAATTAAAGCCGAGTCGAGATGTTAGTTCAGGTCGCCTCTGTGGTGAAGACGGAGTCAAGAAAATGGCAAGAGGGCCTGGACTCGGGACTACCGCGAAGTTATATTAACTAGTCTTCCGCGATTCGATATAGTGTGCTTATTAACTATAGCCGTATGGGTCCGAGGGCCTAAGGGAAGACATCAGAAGGAGAGGAGAAACTCTACGAGGTGTGCCCGAAGCCTATCTGCGCTTACAACCACCGTGGCATTTCAGCAGACGTCAAAGGGACAGTTTGCTATCCAGAGATAAGTGAAAGCGTCTTACATATTATATGGCATTATATGGTTTGCAGGATAGACACTAAAACTCATCCATGTTACTAAATATTCCTGGCTTAAGTTTATGAACTTATATAACCTACGTCTAACCTGATTTAAATAGACTCATTCAGTTTGCTCTACCGAATGCAATTATGTAACATGTTTATTTGAATCATTCTACCAAGTTTAAGGACTCTAAATGATAATTATTCACGTGGGAATATTAGGCTGGTAGTTAATGGCAAGTAAATACTGATAATATTTAAATTTGACCTTTTACAACTTCATAAAATTTGTTGTTTTACAGAAATATTTCAATTTTTTTCTTATTCTGAGGTCTGAATATCTCTAATTGAATTTTCCCACTAAACCCAGTAGAAATGTATAATTGAATTCATGCAAACCTATACACGCTACATTATTTATTTGTCACGTAGCTAGAAGTGTGTTGTGAATTACGTTTCAGGATGGAGGGCTTGCTGTTGAGTGTTGGTAAATCATGTAACACTACGTAACCTCACATGCATTGTGTAATATGCCTATGGTAATAAGCGTATGCAAGATAATCGTCTGTAAAACAAACACAATTAAGTTCTGTGGTAGGGTAGCAAGATATACTACAATAAGAATTGCTACGTTACATTACTACATATATAATATATGAGTACCCAATTTTTCGAAAATTCGGGAAATATTTTTTCTAAGATATAATTCTATCCTGAAGGAAAAATGGTCGCCGTTTTCAAAATAAGACCAAAGGATGAACGAAGTACACAAAAGTTCAGTTAACCAGTTAAGCAGAATATGCGTTCTAAGATTACAGAACTTCGGGAAAAAATGTCCTGAAATATGTCACGTTGTGCTCAAATATAAAAATGGCCGCCATTATAAAGATATTAACACACGATTATCGAAATGCACAAATGTCTAGTCTGTATGTGTGTACTAGGTTTAATAAAATTCGAGAAAAAAATTGTTCCTCAGACATGTCAAATTTATTTAAATATTAAAAATATGACTGCCGTTTTAAAAATATGAATGTAAATGGAACGTAAAAAGTAATCAAAAGCCAAGCCAACTTAACAAGCTGCATATGCGTACAAAAATAATTAAAACCAGAAAATAATTTCTTAGTTAGGTGAAACCAAAGAAAAAATGGCCCTATTTATAACTGCCGCCGTTATAATAATGTAAATGCTGGAAGAACCAAATACATAAAAGTCAAGTTTATTTACTAATTGGTATATGTATATCAAGATTAGTGAAGTTCGGCAAAATATTTCCCCCAAATATGTCAAATTATGTTAAAAATATGTAATGGTCGTCATTATGAAAATATTAACATATGATAAACTAAATACACAAAAGCAAATTCAGCTTGGTAGTAGTAGGTCTATATGTGTACCAAGGTTGATGAAATTTTGAAATATATTTTCTAAAATATGTAATACTGTGCTAAAGATATAAAATAGGGAACATTTTGGAAAACATTAACAAAGCATGTTTGAAATACTTAAAAGTAAAATCAGCATTGCATGTAGTATATGTGTACCAATTTTAATGAAATTCTAATTTTTTTTCCTCAAATATGTTATACAACGCTAAAAAAATAAAAAATAATGACCCCATTTTGAAAACATAAAAATAATATTATTGAAAAACACAAAAGTAAAGTCAGCTAATATGTGTACAATTTGTACTAAGTTTAATGCAGTTCGAAAATGTATTTCTTAAGATACGTCATACTATGCTAAAAAGTATATAACAAATGGCCACCATTTTGAAACTGTGGTCACAGTACGTACGAAATGTATAAATGTCAAATCATCTTATTAGGTCATTTATGTTTGCCGAGTTTGATGAAATTCTAAAATATGGTTACTTAGTTATCTAGCTTCATCGAAAAATGTTAAAATGGCTGTCGTTTTGAAAATATGAGAAGGTCATAAACGAAATATACAAAAGTCATGTCAGGTTACTAAGTACTATATGCGTACAAAGTTTTATGAAATTCGGTTCACTGTTTCAGAAGCTTTTAGTGGAAGGCACATACACAGCCACACAAACAGGAAGGTGGTCTCATAAGGCTACTTCTTCACTCGGAAAGTAGGTTAAAAGTAGTTGTAAAAAAAAAAAAAAAGTAAAGAACAGCACTTCTAACATGGCTTTTGAAGCGTCACTGTAAGACTCTCTCTGTCTAACCAAGTTACAAGAATGCTAAATTCGCATTTCTGTTAATAGACAGTAGCTCCCATATATATATATATATATATATATATATATATATATATATATATATATATATATATGAATTATTCACAAAAAAAAATACAATATGTCCATTATCTTTAGGTACAGTAAAGGCTAGAATGTTTCCTTGCTTGAGTGTGCCTCATGCGAAATATATCGAGTCATAAACTGTAATTTAACGCTAACATATCAATCTGGGCTCCGTAACGTGTTCGGTAGCATATCAGCCTTCGGTGCGAGAGGTCCCGATTTCTAATACCAGCTCGAGCATGAATGTTTGTGTTGTTTAATTAGGGTAATATAGTTGATAGCCGCCCATAATTAAGACGACCGCCTACTGGCCGTGTGTTTGTGTGAGTGAGGCACGGCGCCAAGGGCGATGTTGATAGGCTCATCTGGCGCAAAACACTCAAACGGCGTGCACTAGTATCGTAGATCACTTGCCTGATTGACACATTCAGTGGTGGCAACATCTTTTTATTGGTTGGTAGTTTTGAGCGAAATCCAATACACATTTGTATTGTAGTTTCACACAAATCCCGTTAGTGGTTGTTTAGAGATAGCGGATCGAAAAAGCCGTTTTCAGCCATTTTGAGGGACTTCGAAATGAGCTTTATAATTAAGGTGATGTTTTGCACCTACCATTCTAACATCGTTTGAAGTGTTTGTTCTTTTCGTAAATGCACACATTAGAAAAAAATTGAGAAGTTTCTTAGAAAAAAAAAGTTCTACTTGCACTTTGCAACGCTGTTTATAAGGCTGGAATGCGGCCGTCTTAATAATTATAAAATATATAATATATATAGTAAATATAAAAAAATTTAAACAGCGCTTATATTTACGGGTTCGAGGATGGTATTGGCTTCGTAAATACAAAACGGCAGTGGTACTTGTGCATAAACCAAATGTAGAGCAATGAAAATAGTACATACTTAATATATATACACACATATATTCACACTTCAAACATATATTTCAATAGTTAAACTACTTAACTAGCATCATTTAAGATCAATGGGCATACGTCACACGCACACACACAAATATATACACAAATATAAGTACATAGAACCTACGTCAGGATGGTAGTCCTTTTTAAAAGTTTTGGTAAATTCTGTTAACAATTTTACAGCAAAACAATTTGGCAATATACAAAGCTTAATACACATATACGAGATACGGAAATTAATTTACTTTTAGTATGAATTTGCATAATTAGCCTTACACAAATCAGTATCAACCACTATTCTCTTTTTCACCCGCTCTCTCTCCCTCCCTCTCTCTCTCTCTCTCTCTCTCTCTCTCTATATATATATATATATATATATATATATATATATATATATATATATATATATAGACACAAACATACAGACAGGTTGTTTCTTACATAGAGGGACAAGCTCAACATGTTGTTCCTTACGAGAAACTATAACGTAAACTTGTTTTGTATTTTTCACCTAAACGCAATATTAAGTGAGTAATGGGCCTCTGAACATCGAATTTTAAAACAGTACTTCCCCAAAATATCGGAAACTAATTTAACATTGCTTAAAGCTATGAGGATCTGCAAACCAACAGAAAATATTGGTTGATATCTTCCACCCTAATGAAAATAGCAGGGGCGGCTACCCTCTAATTTCGTACAACATTTTTACCGTCAGGATTTTCGAACATCTGAAAATGGTTTATTGTGTAATGCTACCTGTCTAACAATTATGGTCCTTTTGTTGCAACAGTCTAGGATTCATCGTTTTATTTCAAATCACCAATGAAGCTACAGCGATACTGTTCCAGAAACAGATGATTAATTACAGTATCGTGAGCTAGAAAAATGTAGATAACGTTGAATGTGCACCATCGAGAATTCAAAAAACAGACACAACATACATGAACGCACTATTGAATATGCTGTTTGCTGTGTCACTTAGGTGCAAAACACAGGACTTAGGAGCATTCGTAAATGACGATGTGTAAAAAAAATAAAGTTGGGTTTGGATGGAAATCCATCACATGAAAAGGGATAGGTAGAAACCCGACTGAAACCTTTAAAACAAAAATATCCAAAAGTTGGGTTATATTCCAAAAAATATAATATACTGTATAAGTTTACCAGAAAGCCATTTTGTCTTTTGCTGTACATGACACCGTATTCGAGAAAGGAAAATGTATGTTTTTTCCCCCACTATGTACTATGGTTTTAGATAATTATGTAATCAACGAAATTGTGGTTAATTGACTTTTTAGTCAAAACCACACAATTTCTTGTTTTGAAAAAAAAATTGCTATTACGACAAATAACATTTTAAACACACCTGCCATACATATTTTTATACCTGCTGTCATTTAAGCTGAAAAAATTAATTATCGCAAAAATAGTTAAAACAAGAGAGCATGACCTTAATAGAGAGATACAGTCGGTTAGGACTAGAATCTTCAAATTACGCCCTCCTTTGGAAGGAAATAATTGCTGAAGGCACGGGAACTAAACAATTCAAAATCTGGTGGTCTGGTGACTGCAACATCGGGAATATTCGTGACATAAGTAAAATTTGAATGCTCTGAGGTTTATTTAATTTTTTATTGCGGTAGATGTTTAGTTTAAAATTAATTAATTATTTTAGTCTTAAATCAAACATAAAAGTTTTCCTAACAATTTGAACACTAAAATTTCTTAGTGCATAGTAATGTTGGGTAGTTATCCTTTGCATTACGTAATGGCAGTGACGATAGAAAGTGAAATTTATTGTACTTATGTTATAACAGGTGCCTCAGGTTTATTTAAAGATAAAAAATACTAACTGACATTAAATACACCTGCAAAACTTAAAAAGTAAATGATCACAGATCTGTAAAATTTTATTTGTAATTAAATCATGTAGAGTATATATGTCCGCCTGCTCAAAACCATAATTTTGAAGCATGTCGCGGATGGGTTTGGTAGAGTTATGCTCGCAATGCTGAAGGTTGAAATTTCAAATATCTACTCAATAGAGTGTTAATGGGTGAAGCTAGTTACATTTAAGGCAGAACATTGGCAAGACTGTAGGTTGTTAGTATAAATCTCTCCACGATGAAAGTGGATGTTCTGGGTTTCACCACGCTGGAAGTCAGGGATTTGCTGCTTGCTGTACTGCAGGATGGAAGTTCCGACCTCCTTCCCCCACCCATTCTACCATTCTACTCCATCCATGAAGAAGAGTAGAATTAAGAGGAGTTAAAAGCATTTTGCGTCAATAATTGAGAAGTGAACGAGTAATGATAACTATGTAGTAATTTACACGCAGTTTCTAAGCTCGCTAAGCCTGAAATAAATGAGATCGTTTGACACCTAGGTATTGTTGATGTAATGGTGATCCTCTTTTGGGATGGACTCAAGTGAAATGATTGTCGTATACATCGCGGTCGTTGGTAGGAATAAGATCAGCTGAGTTAAAATTTCCAGCGTTTAAGGTTAGCTCAGAATATAATAACATGAACAAAGAACATATAACATAACATTAGAAACTGTGCACGGCCAGACGCATTGCGCAAAATAAGTTCACAATTGGTATCTTACTGTTATGTTTAGCCAATGGCATTTTATCAACGAATCTGAAATATTCCTTGCTGTATACATGTCAACAGAAGACTTTTGAAATACATTTGAAGTTGATTCGTATTTGGATATAACAGGAATTATAGAAAACATTTCCTATAAACTGCACACCCTAAACAATTTTTAACAATATAGAAACATAGTTTATAACGTTACAATTTATTATTCTAGTTTTGTTTTGTATTGTGTATTTTTGAAGTTTAAACCAACATGGCGGACACTCACAAAATCCTTTGCTGTGATTGGTTGCTGTCCTATTCGTACGCGCAAGAAATAAAATATTAAAATTTCCTATGTCAGCATCTCTATGCACACGACCACTATTTGGTGTTGTGAATACGCAGGTAAGAATACATAGAGGCTAGATTTTATGCGAACGACCTATGCGCTATGCTTACTGTTAGTTATCAATTGTAAATCACCTGTAATAGGTCTATGTTTGCGAACATTAGAATTGCATAAGATATCTGTGGTAAAAGGCGATTTGATTATAATAACAACCAAGAATGTAGAAGTAGTAATTCTGAATAGTATAACATTTCTGTCTCCTGGCTGTAAAAGTAAGTGATGTCATTGGCGAAGTGAAAAATACGAAAAGCCTAAAATAAGGTATGCTTGCGCTGGTTGAAGTGTTCGAATGACAACATTCTCTTTCACGACAGTGCTGGTTCTAGAAATGTGGCAAACAACGACCTGATTCTTCATTGGAGCGATTTAGAATATTTTTCCAACTTAGATGGTCACGTGTCAGCAATCTCGGCTCCATTCTCCAGGCTCAGCTTCGGATGATTGTCGTCGGATGAAGGGGACACACGTAAGATTTCTTACTGCCAGATAGCACAATGGCATGTCATAGTGTTAGTGGATCTAGTTTTGTCAACAGAAATATCTGGCCCCAATCATAAAATGCCGGCCTATGGTGAGAGAAGATCTGGGTGAATCCCAGCATGGGCATCGATGTTTTTGACGTTTTCTTAGGTATATATAGTTTATATGTCATTCATAACCAAGCCTAATGGCATGAGACCGGGATAGTACATAAACCCTCTAAAATAAAAACAAAATATCATAGAATAATCAACGCCAAGAAGAAGAATTCAAACCGCGCGAATTAATGCAACATTGACTCGCCTGTCTCCCTATCGGGAGGACTTTGATTCGATCCTCGGATCCGACCCTCTAGATTTTCTTTTTCCATGGCTTACCAAAATCGCTCAAGACAAACTCTGGGATGGTTTCATATCACGGCTATGGCCGAATCTTTTCCTAGATCCTATCGTTGCGTGAATTCGTATGTAACCGTCTCTAAAAGACCGCGTTGTCGACGAGACTAAAAACCAAATAAGTAATTAAAATGAATATTTTAGACATGACAATGCCTTCTAAGTATACTTGGTGTGTGTGTGCGTGTGTCTGCATTGTTCAAGCTATTTGTAAATTTACCATACCGATATAAAGGATTGTTAAGGAAGTAGGTATGCTAACAATTTTTTCGTGCATATATCGTAGATTTCACATACATTTTCATGGAAACAGATAAAAGTGAACTCATGTTACCGAATTCGTATATTAACAGTGTTAAACTGTTGCTATATTTACAAGCTGAAGTATGGCAAGGGTACCATACTGTTGACGTGTCCGTCGTTTTGGAGGGGAGGATAGCGAATTGGTTTGAGCTGCTGCCCTGGCGGGAGCAAGAAGCAGTTGGAGATGGTGTGACGAGCCGCTGCCCAGAAGGGAGAAAGACCCGTACAGGTATTAGATAAAGCCGCTGCCCAGAAGGGAGCATGACCCATGGAGGTTTTAGATAGAGCTGCTGCCCAGAAGGAAGCAAGACTCAAGGAAGATGTTTCCGAGCCGCTGCTCAGAAGGGGGAAAGACCGGTGGAGGCATTAGGTAAAGTTGCTGCCTAGAAGGGATTAAGACCCGTGGATGTATCCGGTAAAGCCGCTGCCTAGAAGGGAACAAGACGCATGGAGGTAATAGGTAGAGCCTCTGCCCTGGAGGGAGCAAGACTCAAGGGAGATGTTTCCGAGCCGCTGCTCAGAAGGGGGCAAGACCGGTGGAGGCATTAGGTAAAGTTGCTGCCTAGAAGGGATTAAGACCCGTGGATGTATCAGGTAAAGCCGCTGCCTAGAAGGGAACAAGACGCATGGAGGTAATAGGTAGAGCCTCTGCCCTGGAGGGAGCAAGACTCAAGGAAGATGTTTCCGAGCCGCTGCTCAGAAGGGGGAAAGACCGGTGGAGGCATTAGGTAAAGTTGCTGCCTAGAAGGGATTAAGACCAGTGGATGTATCAGGTAAAGCCGCTGCCTAGAAGGGAACAAGACGCATGGAGGTAATAGGTAGAGCCTCTGCCCAAAAGGAAACAAGACTCGTGGCAGTATTAGATAAAGTTGTTGTCCAGAAGAGAGTAAGACTCATGGAGGTATTAGGTAGTGCCGCTGCCCTGGAGGGAGCAAGACTCAAGGGAGATGTTTCTGAGCCGCTACTCAGAAGGGGGCAAGACCTGTGGAGGTATTAGGTATAGATGCTGCCCAGAAGTGAGTAAGACCCATTGCCGTATTAGGTAGAGCCACTGCCCAGTAGGAGGAAAGACCTGTGTAGGTCTAGATGTATAGATACTTTCCTCAAAATAATGGCGTGCAATTTTGATACATGCTGTATAATGTTGTAAGTGTATTGTGGCGGGGTTCAACCCTAGAACCTACGTCACAAACGTATTTAAGGAGACCTAAGGATATTAAAATAAAGAAATTGTTTTCATTGATATGTACTATATAAGTATAATGCATCAAAAGAATTCCCCTATATGAATTGAAGGCACAATCTGGCTTATCGACGGAATGCTAGGGCTATGTGGGTGACGCCACAATAACAACTATAATGAGCTCAAAAGGAAATTAATAACATGGAAATTAGGGACGGTAAATAAAAAGTGCTCCATTCAAAATAGTCTTACTTTAACCTGAGCTGACTCTCAGCTCGTCCTCCTTAAATTGTACTTTTGATATGAACTTAAAATTTAGTTTCGTCTGTGTCTCCGCTCTGCTTGAATTTCGCGCCGTCTACTCGGGTAGTCATGAACGCTAATTCAGGGTGATGTGCCTCTCCCCCCTTTCCCCTCCTTAGCAACCCTCCCTTCTGACCCCTACCTGTTTGCCTTTTCCCCTCTTTTGGATTTTGCGCATGCGTAATAAGCTGAGCTGAATAAGTATTGTCTTTTTAACCTGAAGCCTCACTTCTTCTCTTCGACTGGTTCAGAATGGCCGTCCTTTTGATGGGTCATAATAAACTGCATCATGGAACA